>CABHPP010140528.1:0-19264 GCA_902168425.1 Peromyscus attwateri | reverse complement strand
AGAGAGAGAGAGAGAGAGAGAGAGAGAGAGAGAGAGAGAAGGAGGTATGTTCATGTGAGTGTGCGCACATGTGCATGCAGGTGGAGGTCAGAGGTTGACATCAGGTGTCTTTCTTGGTCTGCCTTCACTTTATATTTGAAGCAGGTTCTCTCACTGAGCCTGTAGCCCATGGATCCTGTGAGGCTGGCACCAGTGAGCCTCAGGGATCTGCTTGTCTCCGCCCTCCCCAAACACTGGGGCTGAAGGTGTGTAGCACTATGCCCCAACCTTCACGTAGGTGCTGTTAATCTGAACTCAGGTCCTTATACTTGTGTGACAGGCCTGTAGAGATGGGCTGTCCCCCCAGCCCCCACCATGTGCAAACAGGGAAAGTGGAATGTCATCTCAGATTGGACAAGAGCCATAGAACAGGATCACAGGAAGCGGAAGCTGGGCAGTAATCAGGTTAAAGCAGTTTATCTAACAGTAGATAAAGGGAGTACTTACTTTCAGCTCGTTTTTTATGAAGCCACTGAGGAGAAAGTTTGGGAGATTGGCTAATACTAGATACAAGAATCCTAAACAAGATATTAGCAATCTGAGTGCAGCAATTTTTATTTTAGGAACATATTGTTTGGATTTTAAAGTTTTAATTCTCTCTCTCTCTCTCTCTCTCTCTCTCTCTCTCTCTCTCTCTCTCTGTGTGTGTGTGTGTAAAACTTACCACATTAACAGAGTAAAGTAGAAAAAATTACATATCTCTCAACAGGCAGGAAAGGCATTTGGTAAAATTCACTACCTATATATAATGAGACAGAAGTTACCAATGTAAGGAAAGGAACCTCTAGGTCCCACAGTTGTCAGACTGGCCTGGTGTGCATTATACTAAGCTTTCCCTTTGAGACAGGGACAAGATACAAATGTCTGCCTTTCCATTTAAAGTTGTACTAGCAGTATAGTTAATACACACAGGAGATAAAAACAATGGAGATGTGAAATGCTTGCAAAAAAGAAATGAAAATGTTACTATTCCCAAGTAATTAAAGATTATCACAGAAAATCCCAAGTGATGGCCCAGCTACTCAGTGTAATGAGGAGATTAGCAAGGTTGCTGGATACATGGATACTGTACAACAGTCAGTTATGAATGCAACTAGAAAATGCATTCTTTTTCAAGTTTAAGTTAACATACTGTTGTATTTATTTATCATGTGATAGAGTACATGCCTAGCACTTGCCTAGCATGTTCGAGGCCTTGGGTTCCATCTCAGCACATATGTACGTATACACACACACACACACACACACACACACACACACACACACACACTCACACAAAAGTAAATTCCAATTTAAGACCTGCTTCTGGCTCTGTGTTTCTTTTGTGTATGTGTAGGTGCTTATGTGTGCACTTGTGTGTGGAGACTGGAGGACACCCTCAGGTGCCATTCCTCATGCATTGTCCAACTTCTTTTTGTGACAGGAGCTCACTAACCACCAGCTTCTGGCTCCAGGGATCTGCTTTCTCTACCTCCTAGTACAGGGTCATAACATGTCACCATAACTGGCTTAAAAAAATAATATGGGTTCTGGGGATGGAACTCGGGTCCCTTGTGCTTTGCAAGCACTTGATTGACTAAGCCATCTTCACAGCCTGATGGTCCTTTGAACTGTTTGTTTGTTTGTTTGTTTGTTTGTTTTGCTCAGCCCAAGTCTTGCCATGCCTGGCTTACAGGGCAGCTCCTGAGGCTGGGTGGCAGTTTGATCAGTGAGAAGTGGGATGGTGAGGCTGAGGTGGGCTGCCCAGAAAAACATCAGGTCCCTTTACTTGATGCATCTTTGATTGCTCAGGATCCCTGACTGGCTTTTGCTGTCTGTGGAGCCTAGAGATGAGGATACAGGTGCATATGAAAAGCTCCTCCTGAGGGTGCTCGGGATACCAGCCAATCCCAGTAATTTTTTTTTTTTAAAGTAGGTTTTTTTTTTTGTTTTGTTTTTTAGTTTTTTGTTTTTTTCGAGACAGAGTTTCTCTGTGTAGTTTTGGTGCCTGTCCTGGATCTTGCCTCGAACTCACAGAGACCCGCCTGGCTCTGTCTCCTGAGTGCTGGAATCAAAGGTGTGCACCACCACCGCCGGCATCTCTAATAATTTATTAAGGAGCCCTTGTTATGTATGGATTTGCTGCTTTTCCCAAACCCTACAGATTCTAGGAAGCACAGCAGAGACAGACCTACCAAATGGCACAGGGAGGGAAGACATCTGGGGAAGTCTGGGCTGAAGCAGCTGCACCACTCGGGGTGTTTAGCCTGGCATACTGGCAGCCAGGAATGAAAGCCAGCACTGGCCGAGGAGGTCTGTACACTGTGGACCCTCGTGGTTGGAGCAGGTTTGGTCCTGAAGATTGACCAGTGACTGAGGGAGTTGAATGCTTTGTGCTGGCCCTGGTGATGGGAGGTTGCAGAACCAGTCCTGGAAAGAAAGCTACACTGAAGCCTTAGCAGAGCCTGAAGCTCAGGGAAGGCATAGCCAGGGATCAGCTGGAAGAGAGGCATATACCTCCCAGGAGAAGCCTCTACCCATAAAGCTGTATGTGTCTGGGGATCTTCAACTCTCCTTGACTGCATCACCCATGAATTGAAATGTGATGATCTCTGGCACTGAAGAGGTGGATGGGAACCACCTTCCATTGAAAACCATTGTTCTGTGTTCACTTGGGAAGTAAGATGTAGCAGGCTTTCTTTTGGGCCACCAACCAGCTCCCAAATAAAGGCAGACAGTGAACAGGCAGGGTAATAAAATGAGACAATAAGCCAGGCTCTCTGGGTGAAGAGTGGGGCGTGGCTATTTTGAGAAGGAGGCTATACCCGCCGAGCCTACCATACTGAGAAGGAACCAACCACAAAGAACTCAGGTCACAGGCAGTGTGTCTGAAGGACAGGGAGGGCTGGGATGAAAGCTTGGATCTTATTCTTGGTGTGATAGAGCTTTGGCTAAGTTTGTAGCAGGGAGCTGAGGGAGAGCAACTGCCCTTGGGCCTGGGATGGGTGGTCCAGGCTCTTGCCTGTGACTCAGTTGGGCTGTGCCTGTGAGAGCTGATGTGCTGTCACTCCGGAAGCTTAGTGTGGCTGTGTTTAGAAGGCCTTGGGGCAACAAGTAGCAGTTAGATAGGGGCCTGTGTAGCTGAAGTTTTCTCTGGTCCTGCCCAGCCCCATGAACCTCTCAGCTGCTTATAAAGTAATCACTGAGAAGCTTATATTAATTAAAACTGTTCGGCCATTAGCTCAGGCCTACCACTGACTAGCTCTTACATTTAAACTCAGCCCATTTCTGTTAATCTATGTGTTGCCACATGTTCCATGGCTTTACCTGTGTGCCATTACGTACTGCTCCCTGGATGGCGAGCTGGCGTCTCCTGACTCAGCCTTCCACTTCCCAGAATTCTCTTTCTCTGCTTATCCCGCCTATACTTCCTGCCTGACTACTGGCCAATCAGCATTTTATTTATCAGCCAGTCAGAGCAACACATTCACAGCATACAGAGCAACATCACCCATCAGGCCTGGGGACAAGCCTGGAGGGCAGTGCAAGAGGGAAGAGCCCATAGTTTGCACAGCCACTGGGAGTCCAGGAGGCACTGTCCTGGGCTGGGGCCCTCAGAATGCCGTCTAGAGCAGGCTGTCATGTTCCCATGTAACAGGAGCTGCAACATAGAACCTGAGGGCAGGGTGGATAGAAGGTGCTTTGTGAGGGTCTGGGAGCTAGAGCTGCTCCAGTTAATGACCACAGCCATATCACCCAGGCTTGTAGCTCAGCTGTTTTTGTATTATATTGGCACTGAGTGGTAAAGGCAGGGTTGGGATGACTTGCAAAGCTGAGTGTGTGCCCTCTGAGCATTTCACAGGGAAGCTCGCTGTGTTCTGCTCTGAGCTTCCTGTAATTGTCTAGGTAGAGCCTACAGGGCCACAGCAGGATAAAGAACTCTGCCTCCCTGTGGCTCTGGATTGTTCAATAGCCTGTTAAACAACTGAATGAATGAGTGAATGAGTTTGTGGTGGGTGTGTGTATGTGTGTGTATACATGCTTGTGCCACAACATCAGTGTGGAGGTCAGAGGACAACTTGTGGGATTCAGTTCTCTCCTACTGTGTGGGTTCCAGGGATCGAACTCATCAGGCTCTGTGGCATGTACCTTTATCCAATGGGTTGTCATCTTGCTGGCCTTTGTTTTGTTTTTTGAGACAAGGTTTCACTGTGTAGCCTGGCTGGCCCTGAACTTGTAGCTACTCCTTTGCCTCTGCCTCTGGAGTGATGGGATTACAGGCATTCACCATCTATCTTGCCTCCACATTGATCTTCTTGTGGCTCCCACATTACCCTATTCACAGGCCATGCCTGTCCTGTGTGCCCTGATCTCTGTCCCTGGCTAAAGCCCATGTTCTAGCCTCTACTCCTTCTGGCACTCAAGGGATCTGTTAGTGGCCCTGCAGAGCACTGTGCTGGGAGGAGCTGGTTTGACCTCTTTTATCTAAGCTAGGGTTACTGCAGAGTTGCCTGTTGCTGTAAGGGCAGTACTGTTTTGCTGGTACTGGCAATGGCAGGTTCTGGGCAGCAGGGGGTGCCCAAGTCACAGTTTTGCCTCCATCAAAGAGCCATGAAGCAGTGGGAGGAGGCCCTAGGTGGGTGCTTTGATGCTGTCTGTAGACTCAGCCCACTCTTCTTGCTTGTCATCCAACCCCTAGCAAAGCATGCAAAGACCCCAAGTGGAAGCCAGGGCAGGACGCAAGGGAAGGTGCCTTCTTGACGTTTGGCAGGGTTGGTTGCTTCCACTACAGCCCCCCCACCCCCCACCTGATGCTGGTGGTTGCAGAGCATGTTACTTTCTCTAGGACGGCTCTGCAGATAACTCCGAGTAAACTCTGTGTTCTTATTTCTTACATCTGTCCCTCACTGTTTCCAGAGTTTCGATTTGAAAAGTGTGCTTAGTTTGGTCTTTCATACTCCTATCTTCTCTTCCTTTATATGGGGAATTATTGTGGTCTTCATTCACTCAGAGACACACAGTAGGGGATCTCTGCCTGGAGTAGTTCCTCATTCAGTTAAGGCTCACTGGGGCCCTTCTGTTTCTGTACACCCTTTAGTCTGGGAGCAGAGCAGCCAACAGAAGCGGACGCGGGTGCAGGCTGTGGAGAGCACCAGTGGGAGGTGGGCCTGCTCTGGCAGAGTGGGCGAGGGCAGGAGGCAGTGAGGGTCCTAAGGCTCTGCTCTGCTGTGATGGTGCTGGTAGGTGGAGGGGACTAAGCCTGGCTAGTCTCTCCTCCTGTCCAGTTGGCAACGTTTGAGTGAAGAACGGGAGGCTGGGCAGGGGGAGCCTTTTGTCTGCACTGGAACTTTTGGGGACCCACCTCCCATGAGTTCTCACTTCCACTTGGTCTTGGTCTTCTGCCCACTTAGAATGCTGTCACTCTCCTCTTGTCCCTGTGCTTCTGGCCAGCCCTTGTCCACATCCCCGTTTGCTCCAACTTCCTTCTTCCACGTGCTGGCTCTGGGGCAAAGGTGGTGTAAGGCAACTCCTGGGCTCCTGTGGGCACTTAGTAGGTACTTCTTGTCTGACCAGGTAGCAATCTTCTGGGTATTCTAGGTTTAGTGTTCCACCTGACAGCCCACATGCACTTACTGCCATGTGGTGGCTTTCGCTCTTCTCTGGGCTCCAGGTAGCTGGTGTGGGAGGCGGCTGGCCTGAGCTGAAGGGTGGATAGTGACTCACTCTGAGCTGTTGGCCAGTGCTTTCTACTCACATCTCACTGTCTTGGAGGTCCTCTACTGCTCTCTTCCTGGCCTCTTGTTCCTGAGCTGGCCATAGGCTTATATCTGTGAGGCTGTGCTGGGGCTGGTGGGCCCAGACTTGAAAACGATCCTCCAGCACTGGGAGTGGGCAGAAGGCAGGAAGGCATGTGAGGCTCTGGCTACCACCACTGTTATCTGTCAACCTTGGGCCCTGATCTGGCAGGCAGCTAATCAGTCCTTGCTCAGAGCACGTGTGGGTCAGGAAACAGCAGGACGGCACCGAGTCCTGGGTGTTGGCCTGGTTGTCTTCTAGGCCTGTCCTCAGATGAAGAGGCCAGTCTCAGCCTTAACAATGACCTCATCAGGTACAGAGGCTAGGCCAAACAGCGGGCGTGAGGAGAGGACGTGGCCTTAAGTCTCCAGGCTGCTTGTGGCTGAACCACAGCATCCATACAGACAAGATCCCATTGTTTTCTTCCTTTCGAATTCCTGATTGAACATACGTGGGATGCAGGCATTTCTGTTTGGGATAATGAAAGTAAGCACCTAGCACTTGCTGTATGAAGTTCTTAAGTGTTATATGGCTGGGTTGTCTCCCAAGGTCCCCGCAGGTTCCTCTCTGCACATTAACCATACCTGGCACATGTGTACCTTGATCACTCATAGCTGTTTCTAGGGTCTGGAAGACTTGTGGACTAGGATGTGCTGCCCTCTGCACCCCTTCCAAAACTATAGATTAGTGCGAGGCCCTCGGACACTTGTCACTCTGACTGCTGTGTGTCACCAGCATGAAAACAGTTCCCAGTGCCCTGTGGCCAGTAGCCATTGGATTCACAGAACTGACCACAGCCTCCAGACTGCTCACATAGCAGAGGTGGTGCTCCCTTTCAGCAAGGAGCACCTTTGCAGAGGGAGGACTAGGCAGTCTGGGCCATCTCTAGCTCCCCTTGTTTGCTTCTTCCCTTGTAAGCCCCCTGTCTGGGTGTTAGCAGCCCTTACCTGTGCTGGGGGGGGGGGGGAGATGAGGGTGGTGCACATGAGCTCTGCCCATTGCTGCTTTCACTGGCTCTGTTCCCGTGTTCATGACTGCAGCTCCCCCAAAGCCACCGGTTTAAGGAGACTTGAGCTGTTGCAGGTTCTCACCCTGGCTGGCAGTCACTGTAGCTTCCACACAGAAGGGCAGGTAAGGTGCTGTGGTTTCAGCCCCTTGATGCTGGCCCTGTGGTCACACATCTCTCTCAAGGAAAAGCCCTAGGCGCTCCCGTCTGGTGGCCTGACAGACCCAAGGCCCGGCCCAGCCTAAAGGCCAGAGGCACTGCATTTGTCATTTCTGGGGCTGCCCTACCTAACCCAATGGTCTAGGGTGATGGAGGACTGCAGAGCCTGCTTGGCCAGACCGTGATGCCCGGAGACACCTAGGTGAGCAGTTCACCGAGTCTCAGAGAAGCGGCAGGTAATTTTGCAATGGGACCCAGGTTATAGCCACAGTTTCTTTCTCCCCTTCTTTCTTTCACAAGCCAGCATCCATCAGGTTCACACATTCTTGGATTGTTCATACTTGGGAAGCAAACACAGCCAATCATGTATCACAGATGCTGCGTGGAGGTGGAGGGGTTTTTAGGAACATACTAGATCCTGCTGGCTGCCACTGAGGAAGCGCGTGCATATGGAGCAGGCTTATAATAGAATCAGCGGCAACTGTAATTAAGGTTGCAAACCATACCACGCCGCTAAAACACAAATTCTCTGCAGCTGTTGTGCTGAGAAATTACCCCTATCAGCTAGTGTTGCTCTTCAGATTCTGTAGAGGAAATGCTTTAAAAATGATCTCACAGGGTGATTTATATATAAATGGCTCTTCTGTATGAGTCGATCAAGATAGAGTCAAAGTCCCTGGCAGACCACAGCTTCCTCGGTATCCTGTTGCTATGGGTGACGAAGGGAGCACATGGAACTGAAATGTCTGAACTTTTCTGACATGCACAGGCACGCTGCTGTGTTGGATGAGGTTTTAGATCCAGGTGCCTGGTGCGTTATGGACATTTTCTTGTCTTAAGATGAATTTGGAAAAGGGGCTGTCAGATGATTCGGATGTTTTTCCTGACCAGCAGGTAAGTGATCCAGCTGCCGTGTGTTGAGTAAATGGACTTCCGTAAGAAAGCTTGGCATCCGGGTTACTGCTTTATCTCTACCTGTTCCGGGAATAGTAGTTGTGGAATTTCCAGGTGCTTTGAAGTGTCAACTTTGAAGCTGCTTTAATGGGATCATGAGAGCCCAGTGGAGTGAGTGCCACAGCAAGGACCACAGCCCCAGTGCAGGGCTGGGCTGCTCAGTAGGGCAGAGTGAGCTCCATGGGTGAGTGTGGGACTCAGGCTGTCTGTGGCTACTTAGGACACTGGTCCCTCCTAACCCCTTGGGAGCTGGTACTGCCTGTACCCTGTGAGCCTGTCTGAAAGCACCGACGTTTTTCTTTTAGTTACCCAGAGTAATTCTAACAGCTCTTAAAGATGTTAGTGAATGTTTTGTTGAAATACTGCGTTTCAAGTGGATAAACATTAACATTTCTCTTCTTGTTAAATTGCTAGCTTGTAGCTCACATTTCAAAATATAACAAATTGGCTCTGCAGGAACATACAGACGAGTACTAGAGTTTAATGTTTGGTTATTATGGGAGTGTATGAAGTTGAATGTGTTATAGAGTGTTTTTTAAAAAATGTTTGAGAGAAGACAAAAAGAGCATTTTTCATTTTGTGGCAGTTCCGTGTTGATAGGAAGGTAAAATAAATTTAAGCTTATATAGAAGATTGTCATTAATGTCTGGGTACTGATTTCAAATTTTTCCTTTCCTGGGAATTGCTTAATCTTTCTTCCTACTACTTAATTCACACTTCCTGGAGGAGAAGCTGCTAGAACGTCAGTGCCAGGTATGAGTGTAGATACTAGTGCACAGGAGGGCGGCCGGACCCTTCCTTTGCCTTGGGGCCAGAACTGGTCCCATGGGTCAGGGGTGGGTTTCCAGGGTAGAGCAGTTCCCACCAGGTTGAGCACGTTTAGGTGGCATGGTTGTGTTTGCGGTAGTGACAGCTCCCTGCTTCCTAGCTTTCTCTTTCCCACCAGGCGCTGGCCAGCTGAGTCATTCTGCTGCGGACTGAGACAGGTGCTCCTGTCTCGGTGTTGGATGTAAAGTAGAGAGACTGTTCTCAAACCCCGGGTCCCAAGGGAATTTCTCTTTCCTCTGAGCCTCAGATTGCTTTTCTTTAAAATGGGGGGCTCCTAAGAATACTGGGGTTCTGTGTATAGTGTATATGCTCTCTGCAGCCTTTCTTAAAGGGCAGGCGTCTGGACTTTCTTTGCCCTGAGGCAAGCAGTTTTCTAGTTTTCCTAGGTCCTGTCCAGTGTCTCTCAGGGCACATGGACAGCCGAATGGGAGTTAGACAGAGAGCCAAGAGTCTCTCAGTGGCCGGAAACAATGACCATGGCTTCCTCAGATTATTTAGATTGGGAACACATGTGCCCCTTTGCCATACATGTGCTGGACTGCATGACCATTAGATGTGGTCCTGGGCACTGGTATAAGAACTACTTAAGGAGAGTTAAAACTTGTAGTCAAAAGAAATATGAGTTATCATAGGAAAGCAGCATTTCCAATCTGCCAACACCCTTCCAGGGTCTCCCTTCTCCTAGGTGGTCTCTTGGGGGTGGCAGTTGTACCCAGAAGCATTTAAGGTCCTGTGTGGATTGGGGTGACAGTCAGCACATCCCACAGGTGGGATGCTGTTTCTGCCCCAGGCCTCAGATGTTAGGACCAGCAGGTTGGGCCATGTGGTCATCATGGGACCACATTGTGGGAGAGTGGCCATTAGGTTGTATTGAGTTCTGTTTAATATTTGAAAGTGAAAACTGGTCCTGTTGTAAAGAAAACACATGACTTTTCTTTCTGGGTTGTGCGGAAGGCCCATTGTCTCCTTGGGGTGGTAAGTAGGACTTTAGTGGGTAACATGTACAGGGCATGCACCAGCTCCTGCTGGAGGCTCTGTTGCCTGTATGGCTCTAGCTGTGCCCATGACACAGCAAAAGACCTTTGAGTTTTTGGTGAAGGCAGAGCCTTGTTGGGACATGGGGAAGTAAATGAATAGCACCGAAGATGAGTGTCGAGGGGACTTGGGCTGTGTGGCATGAGGGGTGGCTCAGATTCCAGGGTCCAGAGTGCCCATTGCCTCTTGTGTCTGGAACCTTCTGACTTGTCCTCATACTGCCTGTCCTGGATGAAAAGAGACTGGCAGCCGTGGAGCTGGCAGTGTGGGTATGCTCAGCAGTGATGAGTGCAGCTCAGCCGGTGGTAGCCGTGGGACGTGAGAAAAGCAGGCGATGTGTTTGAGGTTGCCTCTGCCTGGCTCTGGCTGAGCCTTTGTGGGCTGAGCTTGAAGAATATTGTGGAATCTTTTCCCCCTTTGAGTTTCTCTTCTAGTCAAATTAAATTCCCCTGTTTGTCTGCCATGGACTACCTATGCCATGGACTACCTATGCCATGGACTACCTATGCCATGGACTACCTATTGTAGCACTCTGAAATGATGTTCTGACCAGGACTGAGCATGGCAGACCCACAGTGCTCTGAAGTGCACAGCAAGGTGAAGCTGGTCGGCTGCTTGTGGGATTGAAAAACATTAGGAAGCAAGGAGCAGCCAGTGCTTAAAACATGACCACGACGCTTAGGCGTACTCAGCATGTTCACATGAACAACTTACTTGCATTAGGAAAAATGTAGACAGTCCAAGCCATTGATGTGGGCACTCACCATGGGTAGATGTCCACGGACCTATTTTCCTAGCAGTAAAAAGTGGAATGGTGTAAAGCTGCTTCGACGTGCAGTTGAAAGAGTACTGCTGACATGTGTCCAGGCTGTGGCTGGGCAGTGGCCCACTAAGATATTACAGTGGGGATTCACAAGAATATGCTTCTGCAGAGGCACATGTCCTCCTAGTCCTGCAGGTCCAGCCTCTCCGCCATGTAAGGTGTTGTCCCTAACTCTATCTGTCTTTGTCAACACAGGCTTTGTTCCAGACCTTGAAACTAAGTCACCTACACACTGCCACCCCCAACCATTACAGCCTTCACTGCCTCCCTGGGCCACAGAACCCTCCACACATCCCTGTCTTCCCCTGGATATCTGGGAGCTCCATCAGACTTGATTTATCTCCCACCCCCATATCTGCTCCCCTAGCTCAGGAAAGGTTAGCCTCTGTCCTCGGACTCAGGCCCAGACTCTGATACTTCACATCAGCAGCTGTGAACTAGACCTTCAGACTCCTAGCCAAGTTCACATGTTCTCCCCTCCCCTCCCCCTTACCTTCCTTGGAGTGCTGATCCCATGCTGGGAGTCTGTGGGCCTTTGACAGGTTGATGGACAGGGACTTCCCTGAAGGGCTGTGTGGGTTGGGTTTCCATGTTCAGTTTTGTAAGGAGTACTGCAGGCGCAGGTGGTCAGCCATGGCTGTGTGTGAGTGTGAACATTCTAGCATGTGTTTCCCTACACACTGCCCATCCTGATCACAGAGACTGCCTGTGGCCTGTGCCTCACAATTACCAGAGCCCAGGGTGGTGCCCAGATACAGTGGGGGCTGCTGGGAGAGGGATGGAGATTTGCCTGACTTACAGTAGGAGGCACCAGGACAAAGGACTGGGTGCTTGTGCCCGCTCAGCATCACTGCAGGAGAACATTTCAGTCAGATGTGACACTCAGCTGTGTGTGTGTGGTGCTTGCCGTGTGCCACCTTGTCACAGTACTTGTCTGGACTAAGTGCTTCTCGGAATCGTCTAGGTTTCTCAGCAGTGAGAGGAGCACAGATGTGAGGCTCTGTGAGAGATGTTGTCCTTAGTTCCCTGGTCCCCATGTCTTCTGTTTGTACTGAAAATGGAAAAGCTCTTTTACAGCCTCAATCTCTCCCTCTCTTTCTCTCCCTCCCGCCCCTCTCTCCAAGCACACCCCCCATTCCAAACTTTTTTCCCCCTGAGGTCCTGCTTGTTGAGTAGCTCTAAGCAGAAAGAACTTAGAACGTTCCCACTGACCTGCCGTCTGCTTTGGCTCTTGGATCACAGAAGTTCTTGTCCACTTGCAGGCGTACAGCTGCTGTGCGCCTCTTCCACCTTGCCCTAGGTGAGCATGGCCTCCAGCTGTCCCTTTATTTTCTCTTAGAAAGAGAAGTACTGTGTTGTGTTGGTGCAGCTATGTACTGTGTCTAAGAGCACAAAGAGTACTGGTGGGCTGCAGGTTGGAGCTGCAGGTACTGGGCTTTGATGCCAGCTCGGTAGTGCAGTCCAGCCCTTAGCTGGGGCTCCTCAGAGCTCTGCGGACCCACCCTTCTCATTCCACAGCCAAAGAGCCCCAGAGCAGACAAGACCTGGCCAGAGGGTAGCAAGTGGGGGGCCATCCAGAGGAGGTGCTAGTTTATCTGAGCCCAGGGAAGGGACCCTGCCAGGTGAGACTGCTGTGTGATCCGGGCAACAGCTCCACATTGGGTTAGAGCATGCAGCCAGCAGGAAAGGATTGACTCCTTCTTGGCAGCCACCAGCAGTCCTCAGACTAACCCCTGTGGGGAGGTAAGTATGCATCCCTTTAGGACCTGTGAACCCAGATGGACACATGTCCACACATAGACACTCAGAGATGCACACTCAGATGCTTGCATACACATAACACACTGTTCCAGTTTGATAAATCATCCTGACCAAAAGCAACTTAGGTGAGAAAGGGTTTGTTTCAGCTTACACTTCCAGGTCACAGTCCACTTCTAAAGGACCCCAAGCCAGGAACTCCTTACAGTAAAGGTAATGTCAAGAAAATGAAAAGACAATCTCACAGGCGAGAGAATACTTGCTAACCATGTACCCATTAAGGTTTAGTAATATATGAGAAACTCAAAAGCTCAATAGCAACAAGAAAAAAATCAGAACAAAACACTTTACTTACAGGCTAGTTGTATTAGTGAAGCCTTTAATCCCAACACTCCAGAGGCAGGGTCAGAAGCAGGCAAATCTCTGGGGGCCTGAGGCCAGTCTGATCTACAGAGTGCATTCCAAGCCAGCCCGGGCTTCATAGTGAGACCCTGTCTCAAAAACTAAAAATAGAGAAATCCTTCTTGCAAAGTGGCAGAGGAGCTGGTTTTCTGGATAACACGTGCAGACCACATCACATGTGCCCTTCGTTAGGGAGATCACAGGTCAGTAAAGTGCCATGGACTCAGGGATGCCCATGCTCATTGATGTGGGCCCACACTCGGGTGGCCAAGAGTGGATTCCCCACTCAGATACCTTGGAAGGTGAGGGTACACTAGCTGGTATGGTGATGGTGCTGTTGTGAACTTCAGGCATGCATGGTCTTTCTCTGTGTAAGGAAGCCATAACCACGTCCTCCAAGAGCAGCTGACTGACGTCAGGCCTTTATGGGTAGTTTGTAATGAAAGTGACCCCCTGTGACAGTACTGTGGAAACCACTGCATTGTTAGCAGTGGCACTGATGACACTGTGCAGTTTCTCACCACAGGTGACTGTACCTCTCCCAGTTAGCCACGGTGTCCTCCTTCCCATGCCCTCAGGAGTATGAGAAACACCGCTGGTTATTCAGGCTCCTCCTGATTTCCCTCCGTCGGAACCCAGGCCAGCCCAGTCAGGTCCTGGCAGCACAGTATGACTGCTGGGCTGAGCCCGTGTTGTGAATGCTCCATCCCTCCAATGCCCTGGGGGATAAATGTTCTGGAAATCACAATGTAATGTAAAAAGTCACATTGAACTGCAGGTGACTGGTTTACCATTGAGACAACATCCTTTGGGACTATTATGAATCCCAAGGAAAGGGGGAATGAGTTGGGGGCTCCTGCCTCTTCCCCTTCCCTGTGCCTCCTCATCCCTCCCTTACACCCGACCACTGCCTCCTTCCCTCTTCTAATGGCACCATTCATTTCTGCATGGTTTCATGGCTGTTTGTCATTCTGTCGAGACCTTTCTAGTATGTGAAACTGCTGATGTTTCTGCTGACTCCTTTGAAAAATGATTCGTTTGTTTTGTGTATGAGTGTTTTGTGTACATGTATGTCTGTGCACCATGTATGTGCCTTTTACCTGTGGAGATCAGAAGAGGGCTCTGGAGTTGCAGATGGTTGTGAGCTACCCTGTGGGTGCTGGGCATTTAACCCAGGTCCTCTGGAAGAGCTGCCTGCCAGGGCTCTTAACCACTGAGCCATCGCTCCAGCTCATGTTTCTCCTGATTCTGGCATGTGTGGGCCTCCTTGGGTATGGCAGAGTTTGTGCTCTGGTTTGCATGTATAGAGATTCCTGAAGGTGGGGTCATGCTGCTGCTTCCCAGAGGACTGTGCCCTGGCCTGCCCCAGGGCAGCCTCCTTGAGGACTGTGTCAATGAGTGGAGTGTCTCAGATGAGATAGAGTGAGTGACAGTACTGTGGCCAGGGTGCTCACTAGTGGCCGTGGCTTTTCCTTCCTGCTCCCAATCCCCTGACTGCCTTCTCTTCCTTGAGGACGCTGACTTTTGTAACAATAACATATTAAAGAGTACACATCTCTGTCCTGACTTTTTCCTAAAAGTTAAAACTGTTTGAAAAATTGAAAGGTTACCTTTTCTAAAGGGTGTCTCTTGAACTTGACTCAGTGCACTGTCAGATGGATACAGCGCTGTGCTCATTCCCACTTTCTCATGGGCATCGGTCCTTGAAGGTCATCTTCTCACTGCCTGTCTTTGGCTTCTAGGCCCCTGTTTCTAGGCCTCTCTGCTTCTCTAACTGGGTTCTGCTGTGTGTTGAAATTTCTTGGTATTTGTGTCTAGTCGGCTATGATTTGAGGGGCTGCGTTTGTCTTGAGTAACACAAGGTGACACCTTGTTGAGGTTTACTAAGATTGGCAGGATTTCTGAATATGCACAACAGCAGGGATCTTCCTCACAGCCCCCAGGAAGAGCGGGCTCTGGTGCCTATCAGCCTCACACTGTGGTGGCAGATGACTGGTCATGGCATGGGAAATCCAGCCTGTAAAGGAGGCCAGTATACAGGATGGTCGAATACTGCTTGTAGATGTCCAGCAAGGGGAAAGTTAAGTGGCTGCAGGGCTGGGGAGGTGGCTCAGCAGTTATGAGCACTGGCTGCTCTTCCAGAGGACAGGAGTTCAATACCCGGCATCCACATAGCAGCTCACAGTCATTTGTAACTCCAGTTCCAGGGTTACAGACAATCTGATGCCCTCTTCTGGCCTTTAGGGGCACCAGGCAGGCAAAATAACAACATACATAAATTAAAAGTTAAAAATTAAATTGGATGCACCCTGTTGGTGACTAGGGAAACTGGATTCCCTAGACCTGAGTTTTTGTGGATTCAGACCCCATCACAGGCTGTAGCAGTCATAGTAAGAAGTGACTTCTCTCTGTGTTCCCTGACAGTCTCTTGGTCATAGGCGGAAGCTGGCTATCAAGGTGGACCCATTGAGTCCTTCATCATGTATCATAGCAAGGTAGTGATAGGAGCCCCTCAGTATCAGCCAGGGTAGATAGAGAGTTCTAGCTGGCTGCCTGGTAGGTCTGGACATGGGTTGTAGAGTTAGATAGGAAGTACACAAATCCAGGTGCCCTGGTGGGTTGTGGATCATACGTCCTTTGACTTACTTGGGGAGAGTGGATGGTGTCTTATGGCCATATGCTGACTGCCATTGGAGTGTCTGGTGGACGCCACCTGAGTAGATTGTTTTACTAGAGGGGTCTTACAACATGCCTAGGGGAAACCCAGATCTGATGGTGAGCCATGCTCTGCTCAATTGCTGTCTGTTCTCTTAGAAGCTCTGTTCAGCTGAGACCTGAGTGCTATGGCAAAAATGGTAGAACCCTGGCAGTACAAACCTGGGAGCATGGACTTAGGGAGCTTTCTGCAGGGCCAACTGTAGCCCAGGCCGGGAGGTTTTCTGAGATCTTGGCAGGCTGCAGACATGAAAGCAGTGCTGCTGGACCTGCTGTGTGTCACATGCCTTTTCTGAGCCACCCTGGCACTCCGCTGTCCTGCCTGCTTTTGGAGAAGAACCATACTGAGGCCAGGATCCTAATAACCATGGGCTACACTGGCTCTTCCATGCTCTACCTTCTCCTACTGGGTCCTTCTGCCGCCCCAGGATGCCTGTCTCCTTATCCAGCTATCTTTCTCTCCTGGTCCCTATCCTGCTTGACCAATTCCAAGTGTCCACATGAGCCCAGGCTGGCCTCCCTCACAGAACCGCTGACAGTTTTTATTCCCAGAAGATCAGCCTTTCTACCCAGTGGTTCTTAGCAACCCCCAACTCTTTTTATCTGCCCCCCAGGCCTTTCCCCTGACCTGTAACAGCTACTCTCCCGTGTGTGTGTGTGTGTGTGTGTGTGTGTGTGTGTGTGTGTGTGTATGTGTGTGTGTGTGTGTGTGTGTGGTTAGGGACACATACACTTCCTGTCCTGCTTCTCACAGCCCAGGTCCCACTCTGGGGTGGAGGTGACACTGGTGGATACACTGGGCCTCAGCTGAACAGTGTCTGGCACTGCGAGCCCTGCCCTGCAGGGCGCCCTCACTGGGGCATCAGTCTTAAGCTGCTATCACAAGGGCTGTTAATAAGACTGTGATGTCAGACATGCTGGGATTTGTTCTTTTCAAGTGAAAATGACGGCAACTTCCTCTTACAGGGAGTCACCAGCTGGGGCGGAGTTGGAGCCCCAAGGCTTGACTCACTGTCTGCTTCTCGGCACCTACCTGGGTAGCTGCGAGTCTCGCAGGACCTTGGGTTGTGTTCTCGATGGAGGAAGTGAAGTGCTGTTCCCTGAATCTTGTCATGAGATGCAATTAACTCATGTCTCTCTCTCTTTTTTTTCAGTCTGCAACTGTGTCTGATGGTGGTAAGTCATATATTTTATTATTTTTACTGCCATTTTCAAATTATGAAAATATATTTGCCATTTGATGTACTTAGGAAAGATGTTTTCTCTGCCTTTCCCTTATGGGAGGGTCTCAGTTGGAGTTTTGCTGGGGGAGCGTCCTAGTGGCCTGGGCATGTATTTGACTAACAGGGCACTAGAAACTCCGAGATAGCCAGGTAGTGTGCTGGGCTGCAGTTCATGCTCCTGCACGCCTGTGATCAACAAGCAAAAACATGCTTGCTGATCCCTTGTACATCCAGCTTCCAAACGAGCAAGTTCAGCTTTCAAAGCACTTGCTGAATTTGAGCCATTCTGGAAGTTTCCTTCTTAAGGAAAGCATGGTAATGAACTGAGAGTGTGGGATGAAGAAGAATCAAAGCCTTTCTTTCAGTCTTTAAAACATTTTGTGTACAGGCTCTTTTAGTGTTACTGACTAGGAAGGGAAACACCAGCCAGGTTTAACTCCATTTTTCTGAGATAATCCCTGGTTTTCATTCAGAGGTTTTTTTTTGTTTGTTTGTTTTTGTTTTTGTTTTTTTAAACTGCCTAAAACTATTGGAGGGTTTCATCTAGACACTCCTCATGCGTGTAGTAGTCTTAGTACGACAGAGAACTTGGTATAATTTCTAGAAACTTCTGTTGCCTCTCCTCACTGCTGCCCACCTCAGACTGGTGCCTGTCTCCCACAGGAAAGTGCAGGCGGAGCCTCTGGCATTAGGAGCTCTGTAGGGGTCACCGAATGTTTAGTGGAGCGGATTCCAGCTTGAATTACAAACCTGCTCATGCCAGAACACAGACCACAGGGAGACTGAGCACCAGTGTTAGCATATAGTTTAGAATAAAGGGGGTTATATTTCCTGTGTTATGTACAATAATGATCGTGTCATTTAATCAGTCTTAAGCCGGGAGCAGGAAAAGCCTCCTTAATGCAAGAAAAGAAGTAGGACGTGCAGCCAAGCCTGGGCCAAGAATGCAGGTTCACAGCCTGGGTTCCGACTTCTCTTTTCTGGCAGAGGACATTTAGTCTTGTGGGAAATTTATATACTTGAGAGGTTTCCATAATCCATCAGTTTAATAGTATATAATATTTCTCATTGATTTTTCCAAAGTTCTTCCCTGTTGCTAGGAGTTGGGGAAGCCAGCCCTCCCCAGCCCCAGCATCTCAAGTTGTCCCAGAGGCTTCAGAATGATGGGGAGCCCCTGGCTCCCAGCCCCCACCGTGCCTTTCTGAGGAAGTGGTGTCCTGGCCAGGTGATTCCCCTGTCCCTGGGGGCTTTCCGCCCTCTGTCCCCTCCTCCTCTACCTCAGACCCCAGGGCTGTGGTCCTGTTCTTGCATGGAGGGCCTGCTATGGCAGGAGGCAGGGAATTTCAGTAACTATAGACAGCCAGATGTATTTTATTTGTCACTTTTCATGCTTTTATTATTTTTCTACTTTTAGTTTCTTTTCTAATTATAAGATTAAAATGAAGAGACTGTTTGGCTCAGTCTGTGTTCTAGGAGGTCAGTGTTATGTGACATGGTTACGTTGGTACTGAAGTAGTGTAAATATCACTAGTTGAGGTCCCTGAGGCTCAGGCCTGGAGAAGAGCCTCTGCCCTTCACTCTACAAACCAGCTAAGGCCTTCATTTCCCACAGGCCCCAGGAGCTCTTTCCTGCTCCCCCATGCCGTGCCCAGGCGCCTGTGGAGAAGGGCTGGGCAGAAGCTTGAATGTTTCCACACAGAGGTATTTTATAGACTTGGTCAGTAGTAGACAGGTTCCCACATGGAGCCTCAGAACCACAACATCCCACTGCTTCTGTGGAAAACTATGCTCCAAGTGTAGGCAGAGATGAGGGGCCAGCTTAGTCTGTGTCCATTTGGGGCTGTGGCTGCCTCCTCATTCAGCCTGGGCTGTGGTTATCAGGAAATGTCTACTCTTCAGAAGTGTCCTGCATCCAGCTAACCGTGCCCTTGACATGACGTGGCTCTTTGCTGTCATTCTAGGCCGTGTGTAACGTTTGGTAACGTGTTCCTACCATGTCATTTCGTGCTGTTTTAAGGAAGTTGAGCAGTGCCACTTGCGATTTTGCTCAGAGTGTGCTTTTCACTTGCTCAGCAGGAAAGGGCTTAAGGCCACCACTGCACCACAGCCTGCACATTGGCCTTCTGTGGAGGGCAGACTGTCCCTAAGACAGCCCATCCTGCCTAGAGAAGGAGTGTCCCTAGCATAGAGACTTCCCAGTGACCCACTTGTTGAAAACTTATCCAAACAGAAAACAAGGTTAACCTGGAAGGTTGAAAATGTGTAAACCAAATATGGGCTGGGGGTGTAGCTTGTGGTTCAAGCCCTTACCTAGCATGCTTGAGCCCAGGGATTTTATCCCAGTCTCAGGGAAGAAGGGAGGAGTGAGAAAGATGGAGGGAGAGGAGAGGGGAGGGGACATAAATGTGAGAGTCCCACTGTGGATGCTGGTACTGAAAGGAGTTCTCTGCCTCGGATACAGGCTTGGCTTCCCACTGTCATCTGTGGTACCTCAGCATTGTGCTTCCACAGTGCTCCACTTCTGTGTTCTTTCGTTGTTCTACCCTT
>CABHPP010140527.1:29314-48620 GCA_902168425.1 Peromyscus attwateri | reverse complement strand
TTTTTTTTTTTTTAATGTGAGCCTGGGTGGTTTAGTCCTAGCACTCGAGAGGCAGAGGCTGTTCTCAAACTCATAGTGATCTACCTGCCTGCTGGGAAAACTCAGTCTTCTAGAACAGCAAGTGCCTTTAACAGCTGAGCCGCGTCTCCGGCCTTGACTCTTCCTTTCTTGGTTTGTTAGTTTTTTAATTCCGTTGTGTATAAAGGGCACATTTTCTTTAGCCATCCCTCTGCTGTTAGTACCTACACTGGTTCTAGATCTTAGTGTGACGAACAGTATTGCAGTGCAGGTTAGTGTGCAAATACATCGATGTGTGTTTGTTCAAGTGTTTGTGTTTTGATTTTTTTCTTTTTTTCTTTCTTTCTTTTTTTTTTTTTTTTTTTTTTCGAGACAGGGTTTCTCTGTGTAGTTTTGGTGCCCGTCCTGGATCTCGCTCTGTAGACCAGGCTGGCCTTGAACTCACAGAGATCCACCTGGCTCTGCCTCCCGAGTGCTGAGATTAAAGGCCTGCGCCACCACCGCCCCGCTGTGTTTTGATTTTGAGAAAGGAATTTGCTATGTAGCTTCAGGCTGGCTTCCTGGTCTAGGCAATCCTCCTGCCTCTACTTCCAGAGTACAGGGGTTACAGGTAGGTACCACCATCCCGACTTATCTGCATTATCTTATTTACTCACTGGCAGTCCTAAGTTCAAGTCCAGGGCCCATCGCTTGTTATCTGTGTCAGGCAGACTGCCCTCCCCAAGTTAAATCATAATCAGCTCCAGCTGCCAGAACAGAGTGCCGTAAACAAGGTGGCTCTGACAACAGACACTGGCTTTCTGGACGTGTTGGAGGCAAAGTCCAAGACGAAGGTGCTGAAGGCTTGGTGTCTTGTGACATCTTTGCCCTTAGGTTGCTTATGTCTGCTTTTTTCCCATGTCCTCACATGGCCTTGGGGGCAAGAGGAGTTCTCTGGTGTCTCAGGACACTAGTCCAGCTTCATAGGAATCCACCCTGATGGCCTCATTTAACCTCAGATATTTCCTTAGAGATTCCATCTCCAAACACAACCATGCTGGGGATGGGGGCTTCAGTCTGTGGATTGGGGGTGGGGCACAAACATTTAGTCGACACCTGGTGGTTTCTTCAGCAGTAAAACGTGAATGACTCCGGCATTTGTATTAGATAGTGCAGAGATCTGAACATGAGGACATGTGGGAGGTGCCCAGTGGCCCACCCAGCACAGAACACTGTCCAGTTGGTTGCATATGCCGGGGTGGCATTGCTGATATTAGCCCACCTTTCAACACGCAGCCCAGACTGTCAGTGGCATCGTTAGCAAGAGACTGTTGTATCCCAGTGTAGGTGTTGTGGGATCTAAAACCTGGCTTTGTACCGTTATGTCTCATGGCTTCTTAAGGCCTAGTTTATATAATGTGTCACATAATGTGGGGATCAAACTCAGGCTCATGCATGCTGAGCAAGCCCGCTATTGACCAAGCTACATCCTTACACAATGTATCAGTGATAAGATCCAGGAGTCATTTGAACTCTCCTACGAGTGGAACAGTGTCTTTTCTTTGTTTTCTCCTAACAGCCAAACACACTGGCATATAGATCTCAAGAAGGTTTCACTTTAACTGTTACACATTCAGTTTCAGGAGCTGAAGCTTACTTTTATTTTTCTTTAATGCTGTGGAGCCAGCCCAGGACATACACTAGTCAACGGCTCTGTCAGTGAACCGACATGACACATCCTGATTCTCTGGGTCTAGCGTAGCAACTGTCATATCAATGACAACCAGAAATAAGTACTCAGTTCAGCGATCTTCAACGGTCTGCAGGGAAAATGAAGTTGCTGAAACAGCTGTGATATCGCAGCTCCTCTGGGTGCCCCATCCCGACCACAAAGGCAAACCGCAAAGGTGGCAGGCTTTGCATGCATAAATGAATCAAGGTAGTTTGTTTTGTTTTTAAACGGGGTCTCTTGTATCCTGGGCTGGCACTAGACTCACGACACAGTTAGGAATAGCTTTGGTTTTCTGAGTTCTCTGTTTCTAACCCCTAAATGCTAGGATTAGCGATATGCACCAACTCACCTAATTTTTTCAGCGTTTATTGATTTATGTGCATGTGTGTGCTGCAGTGTGCATGTGTGTGCTGCAGTGTGCATGTGTGTGCTGCAGTGTGCATGTGGAGAAAGAGGACAATGTGTGCTGTTGGTGCTTCCCTTCCACCATGTGGGCCTGGGACTTGAACTTGGGTCGTCAGGCTTGGCAGCAAGCTCCTTTAACCACTTGGCTCTCTCCCCAGCACCACATCTAGCTTTACGTGGTGCTGGGCTAGGGTTTTAAATTCAGGGCCTGTGCACTCTAGGCAAGTCAATGTTCAACCTACACCCCTGGTCCTGGAGCTCCCGTTCTTGAGAAACAAATGTGTAGAAATGAAGCGTTCTGAGAAAAGGTTTAAAGTAACAGCAACCACTGCAAACCAGGTAGGATGATGTAATACAGAAGTGTGAACACCTTCAAAGGAATGCAATCAGAGGGACCTGTTCACTCGGAGCTCACCAGCTACCCACGTCACAATCACTCAGGATGCTCAATAAACGTGACGGGATAGTATCCCGGACTTGGGATCACACTGTGTACAGGGGCTGGGCACCTACAAACAGGACAAGAAGTTTGGGTGATTCTGACCCTCGTGAAGGATTGTGAGCCAGTATTTATGAGCCCTCCTTGCAGCCAAGGAAGCCCCAGCAGTCAGAGTAGCCTAAAGACAGAGAGGAAGGCAATTGATGATAGAGAAAGAAGGGAGGAGACACTTCCAGTAAGCAAGGGTGGAATGGAGTAAGCGAGGAATCCAGAAAGGTATGTTTATGACTACGGAGATGCTGTTCAGCCTGGAGCGAAATGCCAAGAGTGTGGAACAATGATGTTTCAACATAGGAATTCTAAGCCCTGCAAGTGAAGGCACTAAAAGGAACAGCATCAGCTGTCCTGCGCTTTGTGCATGCCACTTGAAGGAGGCTGTACTATGACTTCGGGAACATTACTTGCTCTTATTCAGCTTCAGTTTCTTAATCTATAAAGTGGAGATACCTGCTCCTCTTTGACAGAGGTGAGACTGAATGGTGGAATGGAATGTTTGACGGGTCAGTGCTGTTACAGGGGTGGGAGTTGGTGGACAGCACTCTTTCATAGCCCATCAGGCAGCTTGTGACATCTGGCCTGTGATGTTGTCTGCAGATTCTTATTGTTTATTTCCTGTTTCACCTTCTTGTTTCTGGGTCTCTCGCAGCGCTAGCAGGCTCTCCGGGCGTCCGTGTAGCCAGCCTTCTCGTGGAGCGCCCTCTAGTGTCAATGCTACAACCATTTCCTCTAAATCTAAATGTGAGCCTGAGGATTCTGATTTACAAAGAAACTGGCCTTGGAGTGCCACTTAAAACGTATTTATATAAACTATGGACACTAAATAATATAAAAAACATCTTGAGACAGGGCATCATGCAATCCAGACTAATCTTGAACTCACCATATAGATGACCTTGAACTTGGGATCCTCTTGCCTCTACCAAGTGTTCAAATTAGAGGCTTAAGCCACTGTGTCTGGTTTTGGGGATACTAGGAATGGAATCCAGTGCTTCACGCATGTACTTTACCAATTGAGCTACTGATACTCCAGCCTCTACCTCCCAAGGACTGGGACTATAACCTCCCAAGGACTGGGATTGTAGTCACATGCCACCACATCCAATGTTAAGAAGCAGTGGGGATTGGACTCCAGGCTTCAGGCAGGATAGGCAAGCACTCTTAGTGACTGAGCTACATCCTCTGGCACCAAATGACTTTTGTTGTTGTTGTTGTTGTTGCTGCTGCTGCTGCTGCTTTTCTTGTTTTGTTTTTGTAGGTCTCGCTGTATATCTCTGCTGGTTTGGAACTCACTATGTAGACCAGGCTAGCCTTGATCTCACAGTTTAGCTTTAGCAGCCCTGGAACTCACAGAGATTCTCCTGGCTCTGTCTCCTAGGTTCCAGGATTAAAGGCACACACCACCCTCCCCAGAAAGATCTGCATGCTTGCTGTTGCTCATGCGTTTGTTAGTGCAGAAATCTTAGTGAAATATTTAACCTGTCTAGACGCTTGTTTCCTCATCTTGAGGGGAAAGGCCTCCTGGGTCACAGCTATTGTTTGTGACGGTTAGTTTTCACTGTCAGCTTGACTAGATTTAGAATTGCCATGGAAACAGACCTCTGGATGCATCTGATTTGTTCCTAGAGAGCTTTAACTGAGGAGGAAGACCCTTCCTGACCATGGGAAGCCAGGACAAGTGAAAATGAGAGGAACATCAGCATTCATGTCTCCCTGCTTCCTGACTCTGGATGCCATGTGACCAGCTGATTCACTCTCCTGCTGTCCTGTCCCCTACTGTCACGGACACCATGAACCAGAGGAAACCCCCTTTTTCCTACCTTAGTGTGGTCAGGTATTTTACAACAGCAATGCAAAAAGTGACTATTACATTATGAGATTCAACATTTAAAGAAGGATATGTTAAAGCATTCTCAAAGGCTGCAAGGTGCGACAGAAATGTGAGGTTCTAAAATAATGACTCTGCTCTGGTGTAATATAATTCCACTGTTCTGAACAATGTGGAAAAAGCACAGCCTTTAACAGACGCATCTTAGTTCTGTCTTTAAGCAGAATGTGGAGGCCGAGATCGATATTACTGTGGGCATCAAAAATAGAAATACGTAGAAGACGCAGTGCAGGGATAGCACAATAGCTAGGGGTGCTCGTGTGCAAGCATAAGGCCTCGAGTTCAAATCCCCAGAGCCCATGTGAGAAGCTGGGGGTGGCGGCACACGTGCTGTAACCCAAGCTGCCAAGGGTGGAAACGGGGGGGGGGGGGGGGGGGGGTCACCAGGCTCCACACCCGCTAGTCTAACACAGGTTCAGAGAGGGGCTCTGTCTGCGGGAAATGGGGGAGGAATACTCCTCAGACATGAGAATGTATACTTGTGCACACACCCACTCATGTGTGCACACACCACTTCACACACACACACACACACATCACACACACACACAAACCACCTCACAAACACACACACACACACACACACACACCCTTAAAAACAGATCCTAACTTGTAGTCCAGTTAAAACAGTCTAAGCCACTGTCCAGCAAGAAGCCGCTGGTGATTTAATGAGGCTTGTTTGCGTCAACTACCCAGCTGTGTCTTCCATCTCTGGTCAAGGTTTGCATAAACAACAGAGAAAAATGCCTCATGGGAGTTAGCCCTCTTGTCGAAAACATTGAAAGAGCAGACAGGAGAGAAGCCTTCTGTGTCTCTGGGGTACCTCATGCCCTTGTTCTCTCCTGGATTTTGAAAAGCCAGTTCCCCACCTGTGCTGACTGGAAGGAAGGACTCAGGTTTCTGAACACTGCTGAGCAGAGGCTCTGGACACTGCATCCCTTCTTCCTAGCCTTGTCTCCCTGGCTACGGTCCCGCTCCTGCAAAGAAACAGGTTCAGCATCTGAAGTGATGAGCTGAGCTGCTCATTCCTCCCACATTTCTCTTCTTTTAAAGATTAAGATTCCCAGCACCCATTTATTTAGCAAAATGTGCATTCACTTAGAATCTTAGGGACCAGACAGTGGTGTTTCGTGACTGCACAGTGGTCAAGTTCATGGAACATGGATGCAGAAAAGTGACCAAGCTTTGCTTATGTGCCTCATAGCGTCTTTCTATGTTATCCTACAGAAGTCCCTCGGAACAGGCTGCTCTCGGTGTCGTTTCCCACCATACCATCAATAGCCCCAAAGAGTTCAAATTCCTGTATGATTTATGGGAAATCCTCAAAGATTGTGATTTTTTTTGTTTGTTTGTTTCTTTTTGAGACAGGGTATCTTGTATCCCAAGCTGGCCCAGAACCTACTGCATAGTGGATGATGGTGTGCATGTGGTGCTTGGAACTGAACCTAGGCTCTGTGCATGCTGGGCAAACACCCAGCAGCTAACACCCCCAGCCCGTGGACCACTGTCGATAGAACAAGTATAACCTATGTTTTTCAAAATCGATGCATATGTTTACTGAGTTAGGGTCTCATTCAGACACTTGCTGATTCCAAATCTGTGGTCTCCCACCCCGTCATCCTCCTGCATGCTAGGATTACAGCCAGGTGCCACCATGACTGGCTCTCATAGAGTACTGTTTTTTCTCTTGGCACAGAGTTCAGCAGCCTAGGTTAGCCTTGAACTTGCTGTGTAGCTGACGATGACCTTGAATCCCAGGTCCTCTTGCTTCTACTTCTTGAGTTCACACATTGAGTACACTCAATGTGTGAACTCCTGAGGATGGAACTAGGTGTAGTGGTACACACCTTTAATCCCAGCACTAGGGAGGCAGAGGCAGGCCGATGATAGGAGTGTGTCTCAAAAAACAAACAAACTGGAGAGATGGCTCAGAGCACTGGCTGCTCTTCCGGAGGTCCTGAGTTCAATTCCCAGCAACCACATGGTGGCTCACAACCATCTGTAGTGAGATCTGGTGCCCTCTTCTGGCCTGCAGGCATACATGCAGGCAGAACACTGTATACATGATAAATAAATTAATCTTAAAATGTAGTTTGGTTTATGAAAAGGCTTTGGAAACGGAACAGGTTATTTAGGAGTGCCTGCTGGGTCCAGGTCACACCCCATGAATACCCGTGCCATTGGCTACAGGAGCGATATGTGCAGTCTGTCTCTTGTCCTGTAAGCAAAGCCAGAGGGGAGAGATTCGGGCTGTATCTTTGCTTACTCCTCCATCTTTACTCTACCATACGCAGGGTGGCTTTGATCTTCTTCAGCTACCCATTGGGCAGCCCCAGACACAGGGTACAGACTGGACCAGCTTCTCTACAGCCACGACAGGAGCCTTAGCCCAATGTTCACTTGTAGCCCTGCAGTATCTGCTTTCATACCCCAGGAGATGAATATGACAGCACCTTGTGGGTTCAAAAGAGAAGGGATATTTCCATAATGTGCTAACCTCGTGGTGTTCCTTCTTCATGAACGGATGAGGTTTTCTACTCCAGAATAAAGCCGCTCAAACTTAAATGTGCACAGAACCACTGAAGCTCTATTTCTCCAATGGAGCTTCTCAAGGTACCATCACGGAGACCAAGCCTTAAACATCAGGTCTTAAAGAGGATATTAAAGATACAAACTACAGCGGTCATCAATTGTTCCCCAACCCAGTGGAATAATACAAATTGTGAATCATTCAGACTTGACCCCGTATGGCTAGAAAATCCATAGGGAAGATGGCGGTGTTCAGTTCTGCTCCTATGCCAATTCCTCTCTTCAGTTGCTAGGGGCAACCTCTGACCCCTCTTGTATTTAAGGGGAAAGTGAGACGAAGTGGCTGAAAAGGTCTGCTAGTGTTTGGCGTTCCCTGGCCTGGGCAAGCATCCAACTGGGCCTTTCTCTGCTGATCTCAGAGATGAAGTGGAGATGCCGCCCCCATGCTCTCCTCCAGCATCTCCCTCGAGTGCACGGTCCCCTGGCCACTGGCCCCTGACTCCTTCTGTAGCTTATCTATAAGGATGGCATGCTTTCTGTCAGGAGCACTGAAAAGCAGAGTTTGAGGACAAAATCCCTTTGAGGAGGCTCCAGGTCAATCCACAACACACTGTTGCGGCATCGTGTCAGGACGTCCATGTTTCTCTGACCTGCTCATGGTGACGTCAACTTACCTCCCCAGCTGTAACCCCTCGGCTGCTGCCCTTCATCTGGAGGCATGGAGCACATGGCATTCCAAACCTCACATTCCAATGGCTCCAGAAGGTCTGCTCTAGGCTGGCTACCTCTTCAGCCCCACGGGCACCTGGGGAAACCACGCACCATTACCCAACAAATCTGCCTCTTGTGGTCTGTGCCCCATCCCTTGCAAACCCTCTGGCCTTCCTTATAGGGCAGAGGTGAATAATCAGCTGAGGTCTCAAAACCTGTCCATTGCTTCCTCTACAAGTCTTGCACAACTGAGCTGACCACTCACTCGAGAACTTGCTAACTCAGTGTGTCCTCAACCGTGGCACAGTGACAAACACGTGTTCGGAGACTAGCCTTGATGTGTGTCTTCCATCATCAACATGTATTATTCTAAAAGGCAATCTCCACAAAGCCTGAGGCCACGCATTTCAATGACCTGTCACCACATCTGTTAGTCCAGTACATGAGGCTCAGAAGACTTTTCTGTAGCTCAGCTGGCAGAGTGCCCACCTGACGTGTGTGAAACCCTGAGACCGATCCGCAGCACCACACAGGGAGAAGACATGGGTGCGTGGCGCAGCTAAGACAGCATGCCACAGAGGTATTTGTGCATCTGTGTTTATCGCTGTTTGTTCCACTGTAGCCAAGACACGGAAGTGGCTTAGGTGCACAGCTGCAGATGAACGGATAAAGAAAATGTAGTATACATGCGCAGTGGGGCTTTTCGGGTTTTGGTTTCGAGTCAGGGTCTCAAGTAGCCCAGGCTGCCCTCAGATTCTCTATGTGGTTGAGGATGGCCTTGAACTTCTGGTCTTTCTGTCTCCACCTCTGCTGTGTTGGAAGTGCAGGAACCCGGTACCATGCCAGCTTATGTGGTGCTGGAGACGAAACCCAGAGCTCTTTGTTCATGCTCTCCCAAATGAGCTACGCCAGTCCCTTTAACAGCATTTATTCAACAGCAAGAATTAATATGTCACTTTCAGGAAAAGAAATGGAACCAGAGATTGTTGTGTTAAACAATACAAACTAGATCCAGAAATACAAATAGATGAAAATAAATTTTTTTCTCATATGAAGAAAAATTATATATCTACACATACATGGCATAAAAGGGGGGCTCTTGGGGAGGGGGAGGCCAGAGAAGGAGACAGAAACAAAAGGTTAGTGGGGAGCTGGGGGGCAAACATGAGCAAAGTACAATCACACAAATGAATGAAATGTAATGAAACTTTTTGTCCCCCGAAACAGGATCTCTCTGTGTAGCCCTGGCTGACCTGGAAGTTTTTGTGTGCTATCTAAAAAACTTAATTATGTGGAACATGGTGGTGCATGCCTTTAATTCCAGTACCCAGGAGGCAGATCTCTGTGAGTTTGAGACTGATCTAGTCTGCATAGTGAGTTCCAGGCCAGCCTGGTCTACATAGTGAGACCTCAAGCAAACAACTGAAAACTCCAAATCAAAAATAATGCATGCACTCGGGAGGCAGAGCCAGGAGGATCTCTGTGAGTTCGAGGCCAGCCTGGGCTACCAAGTGAGTTCCAGGAAATGCGCAAAGCTACACAGAGAAACCCTGTCTCAAAAAACAAAAATGCATTAAGACAAGGAAAAGGAGAAGTGCATGCTTATGGCTATGGGTGGAGCTTCAGCCTGCTAGCCTGGAATGGACAAGGGCCTGGGTTTGATCCCCACCGATCCCATACCGAGAGGAAACACAAGAGGTGCATTCACAGGCATTCCTACCTCAAGTCCTACAGAGTACAAGCTAACTTGTCCTTCACGGAATTGCTTTATTTCCAGGAGGGGTAAGCCAGTATTCTGTATTTCCTACCACCACCACCCCAAGTCCTGTGTAGTGTAACATGCCAAACACAGAGAGGGCATCAGCTATGTGTTTTGGTATAAAAAGTTAGCCTCCAAAGTTAGCAGCTTGAAACTGCAAACATTACATCGGAGTTTCTGTACGTCAGAACCCTCAAGTGACTTTGCTGGGGGTGATCTTTCCTAGACTTGGTGAAGTCGAAGTGACAAACCTGTGTGGATTCAAGGTGGAAAGTGTGATTATTTGATGCATACTCTGTATCCTGTGAGATGATTGTCACACCTGAATTAACTCACTATCACCACAGCCACCATGTCTTGTGTGTGTGTGTGTGTGTGCATGTGTGTACGTGTGTGTGCGCGCGTGTGTGCCTGTGTGTGTGTGTGCGTATTTGTGAAATATACTATGGGACTAAGGACATAGCTCAGTGGTAGAATGCTTGCCTAGGTGTGTGAGGCCCTGAGTGTGAAACCCAGCACTAAACAACAACATCTACTCCTAAGCAAATTTCCCATAAATAATAGCAGTAATGACTAGAGTCTCCATGCTGTGCCTGAGAGCCTCAGAACTACTTATCATAGAGATGATAGTTTGTTTCACTTGGTCAACATCTGTTTCTCACACCTGTGGTCTCTGGCAGCTACCATTCTACTGCACGAGTTTCACTTTTAAAGTACTTCTTATTTGTTTATTTTGAGACTGAGTGATGGAATTATAGGTGTGCACCACAATGTCTGACTTATGCTCTCCTGGTGATCAAACATAGACTTAATGTGTGCTAGGCAAGCACCCTACCAACTAAGTGTTACCTGCCCACCCCTTTCTTTCAGATTATTGAGGTGTGTCAGGAATGTTTTCCATGGAAGTATTAGTTTATGTTGTCTATCTAGGCATGTCTGTCTCAGACTATCCTAAACATCAGATAACATGTGTTCTGGGCCTGAAGCTGGAACCTGAAGGCTTCACTAAGGCTGGAAGATATTCTTCCATGTTCACTGAAGGTTCTTCTTGGCTACTGTGGTGGGTTGAAAGAAATTGGCTCCTAAAGGGAGTGGCACTATTAGGAGGTGTTGCCTTGTTGGAGGAAGTATGTCACTGTGGAGGCAGGCTTTGAGGTCTCTTATGTGCTCAAGCCACACCCAGTGAGACAGACCACTTCCTGTTGCCTGTGAGTTAAGATGTAAGAACTCTCAGCTCCTTCTCCAGCACCATGTCTGCCTGCATGCTGCCTTGCTTCCCGCCATGATAATAATGGACTAAACCTCTGAACTATAGGTGAGCCACCACAATTAAATGTTTTCCTTTATAAAAGTTGTGGTGGTCATGGTGTCTCTTCCCAGCAAGAGAAACCCTGACTAAGACAGCTACTGACCCCAAACCTTGGGTTCTTGACCATAGGGTTGGCTGCCCGTGTTCTGGTGACGTGGGCTTGGCTTGGTGGTGGAATCCGCAATGCTTTTTGTGAGCCAGCCTTAGGAGTCACACAATCACAACCACGTTCCGTCGGTCACACAGACCAACCCCAGCGTGATGTAGCAGAGTGTTACATGGGGTGGCAAATCCTAGTGGCTGTGCAGTCAAAGGTTAAGTGACCACCTAAGGTCAGAGGTCATACATCAATCAGAAACATACACAAAACATTTGTAGTAGTACTTTCTCGTCGGAACTGCCAGCCTGCAATTAACGACACGGAGACTTATTATTAATTATGAAAGCTTGGCCTTTAGCTTCGGCCTTTTTCCAACTAGCTCTTATAACTTAAATTCACCTGTTTCTGGTAATCTACATCCTACCACACGGCTTTTACCCCTCTCCCACTCTGTGCGTCCGACTTGGCCCATGTCTCCCCGGTGTCCCTTTCTTCTACCCAGAGTCCCCTCTCTGCCCGGAAGTCCAGCCTAGTCTCTCCTGCCTAGCTATTGGTCATTCAGCTCTTTATTAAACCAATCAGAGGTGCCTGAGGAAGAGCTCGGTGAGTAAAGGAGCTTGCTTACAAACCCGATGAGTTGAGTCAATCCCTCGGATCCACGCAGTGGGAGGAGAAAACCAATCTCTGCAAGTTGTCTTCTGACCTCTACTTTGATGGCCATGGACACATCCCTTCTCAAAGTCTAGACTAATGCTCACCGCCATTAAAGGGACGGTGACCGTTTGAAAATATATTCCTTAAAAAAGGATTAATTACTTCATTTTATGTGTACGAATGTTGTCCCTGCATATATGTATGTATACCACATGCATGCCTGGTGCCCATAAAACCCAGAAGAGAGCATCAGATCTCCTAGAACAAGAGAATGCAGGCAGTTAAAAGCTGACATGTGGGCGCTGGGAATCAAACCTGGGTCCTCTGCAAGGCAGCACCTCTCAAGCTACTGATTTTAATTTAAAAAAGAATTGTGGAGAGTTGAGGATGTAGCTCAGTTGGTAGAGTGCGTGGCTAGCATGTAGGAAGCGCCAGGTTCAATCTCCAGCTTTGTATAAACTGGGCATGGGAGTGCATAGCAGTGATCCCACATGGGTGTGTGTGTGTGTGTGTGTGTGTGTGTGTGTGTGTGTGTGTGTGTGTGTGTATGTATGTGTGCAGGGTGTGGAGGGGTGAAGGCAGGAGGGGCAGAAGTTCAAGGTCATCCTCAGCTTTACAGTAAGTGTGAAGCTAGCCTAGATTACATGTAACCTGACTCAAAACAACAAACTCAACAACAAAAAAAAAAGTCTGGGGAGATGTCTTGGTGGGCGAAGCTCTTGCCATGATGGCCTGAAGACTAGGGTTCAGAGCCTCAAGGTCACAAGAACCCACAGAAATATCCGGTTGTCCTGGCAAGGGAATAGGGAAGGGATGTCTCTAAGTCAAGCTAGCTAGCTACACTAGTCAGAACGGTGACTCCGGAATGAGCTAGGGATCCCACTTCAATATTTACAGCCAAAACAATGAAGGGAGATGCCTGTGTCAACCCCGGGCCTCCACAAGCTTACACACCTGCGCAAACGTGCATGGACCCACACACATGCAAACGTGCATATACACGTGCACACACCACACAGGTCCATCCACAAAACAAGTACAAACAAAATGTTTTCTGTAGCTGAGTCTCCATCTCAAATAGGAGTTCTGTATGCATCTGCTGACTGGGGAAGGGAACATAGGGGCTGCTGAGGGAGATGTCCATTTGGCTTCTGCCAGCTCTTAAAACTTATGAATTCTTTAACTCTAAGGCAATTTTCAGGTTGGAGTTTTACTGTAGCCAACCATCTCCGCATAATTAAAACTAGCTCTGGTTCACTACTCCAATTCCCAAACACTGGGAGGCATTTCCATTTCACATGTGTATAACAACTCCACTCACTTAACATTCAGAGCTTCAAAAATCCCTTCCTGGAGAAGTTATCTTTCCCTGTTGTAGAAATGAGGTTTGCAGAACCTGCATGGCATCCTTTATAGGTTTTGTATTCAGAAGTGTGGGTCATGTCTGTGTATAAAGGCGAAATGAGAAATTAGGAACAACACAGAACATTGCCAGAGGAGGGGGTGTTCACAGGCTCTTTGAAAACTCAACCATTGATTATCATATATTGGATTATATTATTAAGTTCTGAAATATTGACATTAGGAATATGAAATAGGGGCTGGCAAGATGGCTCAGTGGGTAAAGGCACTTGCTGCCAAGCCTGACAATCTGAGTTTGATCCCCAAGGCCCACACAGTGGAAAGAGAGAACCATTTCCCCACGCTCACCTGAGTATGTGCACATGCACAATACAAATAAATAAAATATAATGCTTTTTAAAAAAGCTATTAAGAAAGAGTGTGAATAGAGGGATGGCTGAGTGGACACAGAGGATGGGAGTTCAGATGCCTGGGACCCACATGAATGCTGGGTAGGCATGGTGGCTTGCCTATGATCCTAAACCTTGGGAAGCAGACAGGACTCTCAGGGCAAGCTGGTTAGTTAGACAAGCTGAATCTGCAAGTTCTGGGTTCAGCGAATAAAGCACAGAGCGATTAAGAATGAGCCTGAGCCGGGTGGCGGTGGCGCACTCCTTTAATCCCAGCACTCGGGAGGCAGACCCAGGCGGATCTCTGTGAGTTCGAGGCCAGCCTGGACTACCAGGAAAGGCGCAAAGCTACACAGAGAAACCCTGTCTCGAAAAAACCAAAAAAAAAAAAAAAAAAGAATGAGCCTGAAACAACTTCTGGTCTTCACACCTAGGTGCGCACTTACACCCCATGTGCACACTACACACATGTACTCTCACCACACACACATAAACACACCAACAATCGAAAGAATGAAATAAAATACATTGACTTGTGAGTGGAGGGAGTTTATGGTTCTCCCCTCCCCTACCTCTGAGTCGGACCTAAGAAGAGGGTTGTTAATGTGGACTGATCAAGAGAGGACACTCATGGACTGCAATTCTTCATTTGGATTTTTAAATTATTATTATTTTATGTGTTTGGGTGTTTTTCCCGCATGTATGTGCACCACCTATGTCTATAGTACACACAGAGACCAGAAGAGGGTGCTGGATCCCCTGGGACTGGAGTTACCGATGGTTGTGAGCCAACATGTGGGTACTGGATATCAAATCCGGGTCATCTGGAAGAATAGCCAGTGTCTTAATCAATTAGCTTAGCCATTTTCCCAACCCCAATAATTCTTCTTTCATTCTCTCCCTTTCTTCTCCCCCCCACTCCCCCATAATGCTGGTGATCAAACCTAGGCCCTTGTGCATTCAAGGCAGGTGCTGTCCCACTGATCTGTATCTCCTGCTCTCTGGCCATACATGCTAAGAACCAGGATACTGGATGTCTTAGGGTTTCTATTGCTGTGAAGAGACACCATGACCACGGCAACGCTTATAAATAAAAGCATTTAACTGGGGCTGGCTTACAGTTTCAGAGGTTTAGTCCATTACTATCATGGTGGGGGGCAAGGCAGCATGCAGGCAGACATGGTGCTGGAGAAGGAGCGAAGAGTTCTGCACCCGGATCAGCAAGCAGCAGTAAGAGAGTCACTAGGCCTGTTGTGTGCTTTTTTAAACCTCAAAGCCCACCCCCAGTGACACACTTCCTCCAACAAGGCCATACCTCCTATTGCTTCTCAAGTAGTGCCTCTTCCTGATGACCAAGACTTCAAATATAGGAGCCTCTGAGGGCCACTCTCATTCAAACCACCACGCTGGAGGCGGTGTTTAAGTATGCGTAACTTGGGGGGAGAGCCTCTTCTGTCTTTTGGGATGTTTTTCTTCTGGAGGAATAAAGAAAAAACAGGCTAGGCATCTCCCTCTTCACTCTCTCTTGCTTCTTATACTCACTCTTTCCTGTCAGCCTGGGGAGTGTAGATGCTGACTTCTCCTCAGGGCTGGGGCCAGTGCCCAGGGCAACCCTGGCACATGCTCAGCCTCCCTCTCTCCTCTTTCCAGACTTTTCTCATTGGGCTGCTCTTGCCTTACTGCTGAGTGCTGGAATGTAGGGGGGAGCTGAGATTTCACAGTGCTTACAGAAGAGCGGTCACTGTGTGGCCCCACTAACTTCTCGGCCCTAGGCCATTTTACTCAGCTAAGCATTGATTGACAGTGAAGAGCAAGAGATTTTCTGTTGAAGTCCAAGTTCCTGACGGAATCGCCCTTGCCTCAGAACTCACCCATTTAGAGACAAGCCAAAGGCCGGATTGTTCAGGCTATCTCTTTCTCCTTGGCAACAATATTTCTCTTTTCCTCCCCCAAACAATATTTTGTGTATTAATCAAAAGGAGGCATTTCCTGAGAACATTCTGACTGTTCTACCTTGTTTTAAAATGTAGCAAACCTCAGCTGACAAGAAACAACAAGGAAAAGTAACAAACTCAGACTCCAGGCGGAAAGGCTGAGGGTCAGAGCTTCTTCCTTATACAATGTTGGCTAACGTATTCAACCTCCGGGTTCCTTGGGGAAGAGGAGCGGGGAGGGAGGGAAGGAAGGGAAGTGTACATGTATGAATTAGGAGCTTCTAGAGTTACTTTTGTTTGCTGTCCGCTGGGTCTCAGAGATCATAAAGCAGAGCCTGTGATACAGGAAGGAGAGGCAGGAATGGATGGCTGCAAGTTCAAGGCCAGGAAAATAAGATATCTGGAGAGATCCACTGCATTTTATTTTTGTTTTAAAGATTTCTTTTTATGTGTATGGTGCTTCTGCCTGCCTGCATGACAGTGTGCCACATGTGTGCAAGGCTGGTGAAGGCCGGAAGAGGGTGGTAGGTTCCTGGGAACTGTGTGCCACCATGTGCATGCTGTGAACTGGTCCTCTGGAATCTGGTCCTCTGGAAGAGCAGCCTGTGCTCCAAACAGGGGAGCCACGTCTGTCTCCAGGCCACTGTTTGCTTTTTAAGAGGACCCATTGTTAGAACTCAAAGGGCATTGGCTCCTCGCTGTACCTCAGGGTCTCTAGTGACTCCTCAAGTGCTGCTTTTCCAGCCCAGCATGTGGCCTCACTGGAGGCCTAACAGCTGCACCAGGGTCTCCCCTTTCTGCACTCTGTAGCCACTGCCACAGTCAAGTGACCAAGCTGACCTCTGCCCCAGTGGTCCTGATTCTTCTGATTCTTTTCCTTTGGGTCTGGGAGCTGACCCCAGGGACCTGCACAGGATAAGCAAACGCTCCATCACTAAGCTACACCCCCTCAAACAGTTACTTTTTTTTTTTTTTTTTTTTTAAATACAGGCTCTTGTGTAGCTAGAGTTTTCCTGCCTGGTCCACAGTCAGGATAAATCTCTTTCACCTGCCAGTCCCACAGCCGCTCAGACCCAACCAAGGAAACACAGAGACTTATATTGCTTATAAACTGTATGGCCGTGGCAGGCTTCTTGCTAACTGTCCTTATATCTTAAGTTATCCATTTCCATAAATCTATACCTTGCCACATGGCTTGTGGCTTACCGGCATCTTTACATGCTGCTTGTCCTGGCGGTTGCTGGCTGGCAGGCAGGCAGGCAGTCTCCTTCTGCCTTCCTGCTCTTTTAATTCTCTCTGTTAGTCCCGCCTACTTCCTGCCTAGCCACTGGCCAATCAGTGCTTTATTAGCAACACATTTGCCATACAGAATATCCCACAGCACTCTTGTTTGGCATTAAGCTAGTTTTAATTACTCTTTCTCTCCCGTGTGTGTGTGTGTGTGTGTGTGTGTGTGTGTGTGTGTGTGTGTGTGTTTGCACCTGTGGACAAAGTAACATAGTTGAGTTTCTGTTACAACTAAATAAAGCCCCAGTGTGCTCAAATCCTTCTTGCCTCATGAAAGAAAAAAATCTCCATCTAAGCTTTGAAGATGCTATGATTTCTGTGTTCTGATAGGAGGGGGAAGGACCATGGCAGGTTTGGGGTCTGTCCATCTCCTGGAAGTGGTCAGAACCAGAACATGGTACTAGTGAAGTTAGGAAGCCATTCACCCTGGGCAGCATGGGTAATACATCCATGTAATCCTGAAGGAGGAGGAGAGGGAGCTGTTGGCCTAAACAGCTTGGGACAGCCAAAAGGGGACTGTGTAGTCTTGGTTTTGTTTTTAAAGCCAGGTTGTATGTTCTCACACTCCTGGGTAGCTGAAGATGATCTTGACCTTCTGAGTGCCAGGATTACAGTTGTGCACCACTGCATCCAGTTTTACCCAGAACTTGGGATCTAACCCAGGGGTTTACATGTGTTGGTCAAGCATTCTACCAACTAACCTACGGTCCCAGCCCCAGGGTGATGGGTTTTGCAGTAAAAAGTTTTGGTTTCCCTGATATGGAGAGACACTGAAGAGCTTTGAGCAAGGACACACACAACCGTGTTGTAATATACACGTGCACCGGATCTTCACACGGTCAGTCCACAAATACTTCCAGGTATTTCAACATACATCAGAGTAAAAAGCTCAGTATTCTGTAAAGTAGAGTTACTTCCTGAGCTTCTGAACTCAGGGAAGGGGCTCAATATCTTCTTAAAATAAGAAAATATTCTGAGTGGGAAGGGTTGGGTTCAAATCTCGACTTTGTCACTTGTGAACTATGTGAGGTTGAATGGATTTCTCTCCAGCTCTGTATCCCAGTTTCCCTAGCTGTAATATGCAATTAACCAAAGTACTTGCCTCATTGTTTAATTGTGAGGATGAATTGGGATCGCATAGGTATCTCATTCACAGTGGGGTGAGCTTCCCATTGTTCAGTCCCCGGGGCACGGTGTGTCTTTGAGACTTCTCTCCTCAGTAAATACTGCTGGGATCTAATTTCAAAATATGTCCAGACGTCAAGTGCTTTGCTCTCCCAGATATCCTCTTCAGGGTAGAAGCTCTTATCATCCACCTGCTGGGAAACTGATTGAGGCACCTGGGTGTGTCTCTCACGAGGGCTGCCTTGGCTGGAGGGAATGGCCTCATTCAATGCATGGTTACTCTCAAAAACCAACTCCAGCAACTGGTTGATGCACAAGCAGGCTGCCTTGCCTGTGGTGGTTCCTCAACCCCATGAATGTGCTGGATAAGGGCAGGAGAAAATAGAGCTGCTCATCAACTAACTTCAACACAGAAGGACTGTCCTGCCTCACTGGAGGTGAAGAAGGGGCCCAGCACATCAGTTGTGGTAGCATGGCAAGAAATACTTGAGTAATACTGACCTTTGTCATTAGTTCCTGGCACAGAGCTCCTTGTGAGGTCTTGAATGAGAGTCTTTTGTTCTGATGAAGCAACACTTGGTGGCTGTGATAGCTTCAGTACGGAGCTGGTTGCTGGAAATGTCTTGGCTGGAAATGTCTTGACCAGAAGCTTGGAGCTTTCAGCCTTCAGGAAGGGGCAAGCCATGGTGTTTCTCACCCATCATTCCTACTTGACAAAGCCTCATAAGAATTCCTGAAGGACAGAGCTCGGAGTGTGTCCTGTCTAGTGTATATGTGGTACCATGTGCTCATCAGACCTGGTGACAGGTGATGTACGGTCCCTCCCCATTCCTCGTCTCTCATTGGCTTTCCCTGAGCTGGATGCTGTTTAATGGACTAGTAATCAATCCAAGTGGCTCCTGTTCTAGCAAATGATTGTATCTGAGAAGGTGTGGAGGGAACCCTACTCATAGTCAGAGGAGTGGGTGACTCAGGACTTGTGACTGACATCTGAGGTAGGGACAGTTTGTGGACTGAGTCCTTTCACTTGTGGAATCTGGTGAGGTCACTGGGTTGTAAGCCCTGGAGCTGGCTTCAGCTGTGACATGGGGATGGCTGGAGAGGTGTGGTTAGGAAGAGAGGCCTCTCATGGAATGAAATGCCTCAAATGCTGTATTCTTTTTTGAACTGAGCCTGTAGTTACTTATCAGCCAAAAATTACACCTTTTTTTTTTCAGTTGATTTTGGGAAAGAGTCTCAGGAATGTATTCTGAAGAGGAAAAGAGCAGGAGAATGTATTCAGGGCCTTAAGAAAGACATACCCCTCTTTCAAAACATCTATTCTGCTTGTCAAGGGAGACTAATCGTGGGCTTTTGCTTTGCTCCCTGTCTTAGTTAGAGTTTCTATTGCTATGGTTAAAGCAACTTGGGGAGGAAAAGGTTTATTCAGCTTACACTTCCATGTTATAGTCCATCACTGAAGGAAGCTAGAACAGGAGCTCAAACAGGGCAGGAACCTGGAGGCAGGAACTGATGCAGAGGCCATGGGGGTGCTGCTGTCTGGCTTGCTTCCCATAATTTTCTCAGTCTACTCTTTTCATTCCTTTCTTTCTTTCTTTCTTTCTTTCTTTCTTTCTTTCTTTCTTTCTT
>CABHPP010140527.1:0-29304 GCA_902168425.1 Peromyscus attwateri | reverse complement strand
CTTTCTTTCTTTCTTTCTTTCTTTCTTTCTTTCTTTCTTTCTTTCTTTCTTTCTTTCTTTCTGTCTGTCTGTCTGTTTTTCTTTTTCTTTCTTTCTTTCTTTCTTTCTTTCTTTCTTTCTGTCTGTCTTTCTTTCTTTTTCTTTCTTTCTTTCTTTCTGTCTGTCTGTCTGTCTTTCTTTTTTATTGTTTTTGTTTTTTGATATAGGGTTCTTCTGTGTCGCTCTGACTGTCCTGGAACTCATTCTGTAGTCTAGACTGGTCCTGAACTCACAGAGATCTGCCTGCCTCTGCCTCCGAAGTGCTGGGGTTAAAGGTGTGTACCATCTGGCTAGCCTGCTTTCTTATAGAACCCAGGACTACCAGCCCAGGGATGGCACCACTAACAATAGGCTGGGCCCTGCCCCATCAATCACTAATTAAGAAAATGCTTTGCAGCTGGATCTTGTGAGGGCATCTTCTCAACTGAGGTTCCTTCCCTTTAGATAACTCTAGCTTGTGTCAAGTTGACTTAAAACTAGTCGGTACAAATGACTCCGGTCAACAACACACAAACACATTGCCATTAAACCATAATCTTTCCTTTCTTATTCATCCTTAAGATCACACATTAATATCAACATTATAATATAAATATTCCAAATTTTAAAAATTCAAACACTTAACAATCCTGTCTCTTTTAAAAATCCAAAGTTTTTTTTTTTAATTCAAAGTCTGTCAACTGTGAGTACCTGTCAATCAAATATAAATTAAGTACTTTCATACTTCAAGAGGAAAGAATCAGGGCACAGTCACAGTCTGCACAAACCAAACCAAATTCCAACAGTGTAAACAATTTCACGTCCCATGCCTGGGATTCACTCACTTCTCTGGCTCCACCCTCTCTAGCACACACAGCTCGTCTTCTAGGCTCCAGCTGGTTTCACTCCATGGCTGCTGCTGTTCTTGGTGGCCATCCCATGGCACTGGCATCTGCAAAATGCTGGGGTCTTCTGCTGCAACTGGGCTGCACTTTCAGGAATTCCTGGACTCTCTTCAGGGACACAGTGCTAAGCCTCAGCTGCTCTCTATGACCCCTTTGTGCCTTCAAAACCAGCCCCACCTGGATTCTTCTTAAACTACCAATTTCAGCTGCCAGTGCAAGGTACAACCTTGGCCACCTCTAGAACCCAGCTTGTGTGTGCTGACCCTGAGGGAACATTTCTCAGAAGATTTCACCTCAGTGATGCTGGTCACTTCTTAACCACAGCTGATTCTTCAGCCCCAGCTGACCAGCATCCATTGTCCCAGCAAAGCAGAGCTTTTACTTTAGTGGTTCGGGTCTCTTGTTAATCACAGCTGATTCTTCATCTCCACCAGACCAGACACCACAGATTGCTCACACAAATGGCCCAGTGGAGTCTTTGCTTCTCTCTGAAACTTCACAACTTCACAGGCCTCCATCTTCTGCATTGGTTTCAACATTCTTATCTTCTAAGCTACTACAGGACAAACCACTGAGCTCTCAACACTCAATGGCTTTTCCAGTCCAAAGTTCCCTCCAGTCCTTCCAAAATCCTCCCCAAAGTAACATGGTCAGGTCTGTCACAGGAATACCCCACAATCCCGGTATCAATTTCTATCTTAGCTAGGGTTTCTATTGCTGTGATGAAACACTATGACCAAAACCAAACTGGGTAGAAAAGATTTGGCTGACACTTCCACATCATAGTCCATCACTGAAGGAAGTCAGAGCAGGAGCTCAAATAGGGCAGGAACCTGGAGTCAGGAGCTGATGCAGAGGCCATGGAGGAGTGCTGCCTACTGAGTTGCTCATCATGGCTTACTTTCTTATAGAACCCAGGACCACCAGCCCAAGGGTGGCCCCACCCACAATGGACTCGGCCTCCCCCATCAACCACTAATAACGAAAATGCCCTACAGCCAGGTCTTATGGAGGCGTTTTATCAACTATGGTCCCATCGCTTCTGCTAGCTCCAGCTGGTGACAAGTTAGCTTGTGTCAGCTAGCCGGCACAACCCTTGCTCCATTTTGGGGACAGGCTCTTGTATTGCCCAGGCTAGCCTCGAACTTGTTGTGTGGCTGAGGATGACCTTGAACTCCTTATCTTCCCGCCTCTGCCTCCAAGTGCCAGGATTACAGGCTTGTGCCATGCCACCACACCTCGCAGCCTAGGAATAGAGATTTGCTTTGAAGCACAGAGAACAAGAGAGCTGACTCATGCTGTCTGTTGGTTATTTAAGCATTTTGAAAAGTAGATCTCATGTAGGAAATGCTTGAAATTACTGAGTCCCTCACACCAAGAATTATATAATGTCTGAACTGTCGTGGATGAGAGACATTTGGTCCCATCTTTTGTAACAGGCACTCTATAAGCCTAGTTTCTTGCTCAGTCCAAAATTAGACAACACATTGGAATGTGTTAGTGGTAGTTAAACTCTGGTGTTTTCATTATTTCATTATTTTAATTAAAATTTTTGTTTTATATATATGGATGTTTTGCCTACATATATATATGTGTGTGTGTGTGTGTGTGTACTCTACATGAGTGCCTGATGCCTGAGGAGGTCAGAAGAGGGTGTCAGATCTCCTAGAACTGGAGTTACAGCTGGTTGTGAACTGCCATGTGGGTGTTGAGAATTAAACCTGGGTCCTCTGGAAGAGCAAGCAGCTGGTGCTCTTAACCGCTAAGCCATCTCTCCAACTTAAGCTCTGTTAGTTTTGTTTCTTGGGGTGCATGCATGTTTCTTGGGTACAAGCATGCACCCTACTACTGAGCAACATCTGCATGCCCTGAGCACCCCTGTTTTGACCATTTATTAGTTAGTGTAGTGGCGGTCAGATCTCATTATAATAATCTTTGAAATTACTCATTGAAATATGTGTGTTGATGCTTTTGTTTTTAATTACATCTCTTTATTTTGTGAGTAGTGGGAGGGCAGTACTTCTAAATACCCTGAGCAGAACATAGTAAGACAATAACACAAATTCATCGTTTAGCTCTTGACTGACACATCTGTTTGTGTCATACAGTTGCTAATCCACTTCAGCGTTGGAAACCCTTTTGAAACTGCACACATTGCTGAAGCCTGGTTTCTAATTTGGAAACCTTTGTTTCTTTTCTTATGTCACTTTTATGTAGTATTTTATCGTCCATCTAGTGTCCAGATCCAAGATTAACCGGATATGCAGCCTCATTCCTAAACACCCTGGATTTCACCCAGGCTTTGATTGGCTGTTTCAAACATCTCATTTGGATGTGAGCCTATTCTAAAGTGTGATGGTGCTGTCCAGTGTCACCTGTTCACCTCAGCTACATTCTTCACCCTGCTGTCACAGCCAAGGGCTGATTATGTCCCTGCTTCATGGACTAATGATGGATATTTCTTGCCACTTAGGTCTCTATATATGCAATTTTTAAAAAAGCTAGTTTCTCACTTCAAAATCATGCATGACAGGCAACATAACTTTTCTTTTTAATGTATGTATTCTTTCATAGTTTCATATACACGCAGAGCACACTTTGGCGATATTCCCACCCCATCACCCTCTCTTGTTCCTTTACTTCCCACAGAACCCCCCTTCTTCCCTACCAGTGTCCCTCTTGCTCCCACATGTGTTTTGTAGTGTGACCACCACATTTAATCAGAGTTGTCTGCATGAGCATGGCTGGGAGATGCTCATTTAGCAAGGCCAACTTGCCATCGGCTACACCACTGAGGAGCATGACTTCCTTTCTCCAGCAACCGTTAACTGTGTATGGCTTCCTCAAGGAAGGATGGAGGCTTTGTGAACTGGCCAGTATCCATGACGGAATGTTGACGGGCCCAGTCTTGTGGCTGTCCACAGTAGCCACTCCTGATGTGAGTTTGTGGGTACATCAACCACACCGTGACCAGAAGACAGAGTTTGACAGCAGGGACACAGCTCTTAATATGCTGTTGACAGAACAAATTAACAAGCAATAGGAGACCAAGCACTGCTACTCTGTGCCTCCTGGATTTATTTTCTTATTTTTCAGTGCGGGGTGTGGATATTGCTCTGTATGCTGTGAATGTGTTGCTCTGATTGGTTGAAAAAAAAAACACTGATTGGCCAGTAGCCAGGCAGGAAGTATAGGCGGGATAAACAGACAAGAAGAATTCTGGAGAGAGGAAGGCTGAGTCAGGAGACACCAGTCCGCCGTCCAGGGAGCAGCATGTAATGACACACAGGTAAAGCCACGGAACATGTGGCGACATATAGGCTAACAGAAATGGGCTGTTTAAGTGTGAGAGCTAATTAGTGGTAGGCCTGAGCTAGTGGCTGAGCAGTTTTAATTAATATTAAGCCTCTGTGTGTTCATTTGGGTCTGCGCGGCTGTGGGACTGTGGGACTGTGGGAGCCAGGTGGGACCAGGAAAACTTCAGCTACAGAAGGGAGGGTGGGTGGGATTGAATCTTGTACATGAAAGGCAGCTGCTCTACCGGTGAGCTACATCCCCACCCCTCGCCTCCTTGGTGCCGTGTCTGAATCTGCATCGGCATGATAATGGTTGAACTAATACCTGAGTTTCAAAAAATTCTGTTTTAATAATACTTCTTCTTTTCAATTATTTCTCCTCATATGGACGGTATCTTAGCAACAGTTCACGTCTTTAAACATTCTGCTTGGTTTTTGATGGTTTTTCTCCTCTCAGACAACCTGGTTTTGCTTTGGCATTCTAACAGTGACAGACAACCCTTCCATCTAGTCCTCAGAGAAATTCATGTCACAAGAAAACTTCCAAGAGTCTGTAACCATCTTAAGGAGCTCTTATCTGTTGTTGATTGATTATACTCTATCAATCACATCTATCTATCTGTTGTTGATTGATTATCCTCTATCACTTCTATCTGTCTGTTGTTGATTGATTATCCTCTCTCACTTCTATCTATCCGTTGTTGATGAATTATCCTCTATCACTTCCATCTATCTATTGTTGATAATCAATATATCACTTGATATATCCTCCATCACCTCTATCTGTTGTTGTTGATTGATTATCCTCCATTACCTCTATCTGTTGTTGATTGATTGTCCTCTATCACATGTCTGGATGCTTCCCAGAGAAGGAACAGCATTTTAGATTTAGTTCAGACCATGCCCTGGGAAAACCTCACCAGAACCATATAGTAACATTAACCCTGTGTACCTATTAGTACCAGAGATTAAAAAAAGGAAAACTAGCTGAGACAGGGAAAGTACGCAGGGCTTGTGTACAGCAGGAAAGGGTTCTGCTGTTGAGCTATACACCAATACCCAGAGATTCAAAAATAGTAAAGTATACAAACCATGTATAAAAATCATGTATAAATTTGATGATTTACACACATACACACACACACAGAGTCACAAACTACATCAGGATATTTGATGACTTTACACACACACAGTCATAGTCTACATCAAGATATTTGATGAATTTACACACACAGGCACACACACACACACACACACACACACAATCACAGCCTACACCAGGATATTTGATGAATTTACACACACAGGCACACATGCATACACACATACATCTGCACAGAGTCACAGCCTACATCAGGATATTTGATGAATTTACACACACAGTCATAGTCTACATCAGGATATTTGATGAATTTACACACACAGGCACACATGCACACACACACATCTGCACAGTCACAGCCTACATCAGGATATTTGATGAATTTACACACACACACACACACACACACACACACACACACAAAATCACAGCCTATATCAGGATATTTGATGAATTTACACATACAGGCACACATGAACACACATATCCATCTGCACAGAGTCACAGCCTACATCAGGATATTTGATGAATTTACACACACACACACACACACACACACACACCCTTCAGCATTCCCCAGCCAAGGCTTCCTTGTCTCTTTTGTGCCTTTTCCTGATAAGTTTCACACGTCAGGGAACCACAGATCTTACATCTGTCACCACAAACTTGCTTGTTCCTTAACTGCATAACAAAGAAGGCTGTAGAGTATGTTATTCTGTGTCTCCTTCCTTGTCAGTATGTGAGTGAGATCTGTCCATGTCGGTGCCCATGAGACTGTATTCTTTTTAGAAATTGTTGTTTCTTGTTCCAGTGTTTCAGCACTTCACAAGTTATTTATTCATCCTGCCATCCATGGGCACTTGGATTGTTTATGAGTCTCACCTATTGTGGATAAAACTGCATAGTTAGAAATTTTCAGGTGTGAAAGAGCATTCAGCTGCACATGTATTCTGCTATTTAGAATTGGTATGATGATAAGGAGTAGAAAACCAAATTGAGATGCCCAGGATGTTATTTATGAGACATCCTGCGAGAATCTATACACCATCCAAGGCCAGGTCAACTGCAGAGCACAAGCCACAACAACAGAAGACAAGTATAGCTCATTACAGTTAAAAACATTGTATGTCAAAGGATAGTGTCAAAGTGAGATGCAGCCTACTGAATGGAGGGATGCATGTGCAAACTACAGATCTGATAAAGGATTTATATAGAAGTGTATAAAGGATGGCTAAAATCCAACAGTAACAACAACACCTGTAAACGGAGATTTCCTGTCCTGCCTGCCAATTCCCAAATAACCACTCAGAGGCTTATATCACTTTTAAATGTTCAGCTGGTAGCTCAGGCTTGTTACTAACTAGCTCTTACATTTAAATTAACCCATTTCTATTAATCTATGTGCTGTCATGTGGTTCACGGCTTTACCTGTCCTCTAGTATCTTGCTTTCCTGGCAGTTCACTGACATCTCTCTTGACCTTTCTTCATCCCAGTCCTCAGTTTGATTGTCCCTCCTAACTTCATCCTGCCTTGCTATAGGCCGGTCAGCTTTATTATTAACTAATGAGGGTAGCACATATTCACAGTATACAGAAGGATTATCCCACAGCAAAAAAAAAAACCCTCAACAATCTAGGTCAAAAGTAAGCAAATGACTCAAATAAACATTTCTACATGGGCTGAGAGTCCATGGAATTATGTTCAGTGTCATCAGTCAGTAGGGAAAGGTAAACCAGAGAGACTCCACTTCTCATTTGCCTGGATAATTATAGTGAAGATACAGAACAAAATGGAAAACAAGGGTTGATGAGCATGTAGAGAGTGCAGAACCGTCATGCACAGCTGGTGAGAACAGCAAATGGCAAAGCCACTGTAGGATATGGTTGGCGATTTTCCCCCCTCTCTCCCTCCCTCCTTCTCTCCCTCCCTCCCTCCTTCATTCCTTCACTTTTTCCCTGAGACAGGCTTTCTCTGTGTAGCCCTGGCTGTCCTGGAACTCACTCTGTAGACCAGGCTGGCCTCAAACTCACAGAGATCCGCCTGCCTGTGCCTCCCGACTGCTGGGATTAAAGATGTGCATCACCATGCCCAGCCAATTTGGCAATTTTCAAAGAGTTTGGAGATAAAACCACCACAGGACCCAGAAGTTCCATTTTTATACCCAAGAGAACAGGAAGTAGTTACTTGAACAGATATCTGTACAGCAAATTACACAGCCATATTCTTGTGTATAAGCCAGGCAAAAACAACTCCAGTGTTTATAATAACAACAGATGAGCTGATAAGGTGTGGTACTTGTGTGCAAGTGAATATTATTCAGTCATAAAAAAATGAATGCAGATTTTTATTTTTTATTGATTTTGTTTTGGGGCAAAATCATACATATATACAATGTATTCTAATTATACTACCCCCCACTCTCTTTCATCCCTTCCTATCCCTCTCAGTGACTCCCCTCATCAGTCTTTTTTCCCAGATTCATGACTTTTGGTTTGTATTGTGACCCATTTAGTGTAACTATGGCCATCTGTGTGAGCACTGGATTGGAACCATCCATTGGAGCCTGGTGGGTGAGGTCACTCTGGATATACAACTGAAAAGAATGACTCCCCGTATCTCTGAATTGTTCAGCAGTGAGGGATGAGGCCCCAAGAGTTCACACATGACTGTTGTTGGGCCCCTTATTACACACACACAGTTTTGATGTATTCTACATTGTGGGTTAACTTCGAAAACATGCTCATAGAAATTATTCTGAGGGACATATATTGCATGATTTCACTCACTTGAATTACCTGTATAGACACATTTATCAGGACAGGAACTAGATTAAAAGTTACCAGGAGCTGGGCAGGGGGAGAGTTATGACAGAGCTTGTTAGGAATGATGATAAATTCAGGGAAATAGACACAATTGATGTGAATAAATGCATTTAATACCACTGAACTGTGTACTTACTAATGATTTAAAAAGATTGTGTATATTTTGTCACAGCAAATAGAGAGATCTCAATGTATAGAAGAGTAGGTTTTTGTCGCTCACTCATTGAACACATGCTTATTGAATGCCAAGCTAACAGCGAGGCTTGCATCAGGCGCTGTGGAAAGAAAGAGGAGCCATCTATCTTGCATTAGTTTCCTGTTGTGGCCACAAGTTACCAAAATCATTTGGGTTAGAGCAACACAAATTTATCACTTTTTTATTAATTAAATTTTTTTATTTATTTTACATCCTGACCTCAGTTTTCCTTCCTTCCTCTCCTCCTGTTCTCTCCCCCCGAATTTATCACATTTTAAATGGCTAAACCAGAAGTTCAAATTGGGTCCCCTTGCAATAAAATTGAGTACCATGTATTGTCTAGAGACCTGAGGGAGAATCTGTTATTGCCAATAATGCTGCTCACATTCCTAGACTCAGTTTCTATCTCCACTAGCTAGCAATGGCATCATTCCAACCCTGCTTCCATGACCTCATCTCCTGATAACTCTCTCTCTCTCTCTCTCTCTCTCTCTCTCTTTTATTTTGTGGTACTGGGGATCAAACACAGGACTTTGTGCATACTAAGTTGTAAAAGGCTTCAGATTTTAGCACAACTGAAATTCTGTCCCCAAGCACCAGTGTGTACCACCTCATGCCAAGCTCATCCTCTCCAGACAGCTAAGAAAGTGCTCAGGGCAGTCTTCCTGATGGAGGAGAGAAAAGCAAGCTTCAGATCCCAGGACAGTTTGCTCTGTGGTACATTTGTGTTCTCTGTGGCCCACAGGGGTGGTGCTTTGTGTATAGTGTCTCACAGAATGCCTAGGTCATGACATTGTGCTGGCCTGCAGAAAACTTCCCAAAGCAGTGAGCACTGGGGAACCCAAACTGGCCCTGAAGAGCCAATCTAGACTATATGTATGATGATATTTTATTTGTACTGAAATGTGATTTTATTTGTATGTTAATAAATAAAGTTGCCTGGGGGTCAGAGCTAATAGCAAGCCATAGCAGAAGTTTGGCAGTGGTAGCACACGCCCTTAATCCCAATCACATGACAGGCAGATCTCTGTGTGTTCAAGGATACCACCAGCATGGAGACACACGTCTTTAATCTCAATACCAACCATAGAAGACCTGGAGGTCTGTATAGACAGGCAGTGATGAGGAGGTCATGTGGTTGGGTTTACAACCAATGAGAAGGCAGAACAGAAAGTCTATAAGAAGACAAACACACAGGAAGTAGTTCACTTGCTGAGGAGGACAGCAGCGGCAGTGAAGGGTAAGGTTTTTAGCTCTTAGCTATTGTTCTGACCTCTTGGGCTTTCATTTCTGCATTGGCTCTGTGTTTCTTATTTAATAAGATTGCTCATCTACATATATGAGATCCTGTCATCCGGCCCACTTCTTTTTGTGGAAGGCTAGAGAACACTTGTGTGTTCTGGGTGATGGATCCTGATGCCCAAACACCTTCCTAGCCATGGCAGACTAGCCCCGGCCAGCGGGGTGTCAACAGGGGCGACCCACCTGCGGGAGAGAATGAAAGGGAAGGGGAGACATGAAAGGAAGACAGCAAGACAGTGTTCTGATCAAGCTGCAAATTTTATTCTCCTCAGCAAGGCTTATATAGCATGGGAGGGGGAGGGGGCAGGAAGGAGGGAAGGAGTGCAGTTGAGGGGAGATGTGCAGGTGAAGGAGGACATGCAAGTGGTGAGGCTTGCAGAGTGTTGTGCTAGGTGATAAGGTCACTGGTCAGGGTCCATTGTTCTGTTGCTATGTTACCTGACCTGCCTGACCTGTTCTTTATCTTTGGGGGCATCTGGTTTAGGGCAGGGGCTTGTTCTCTGGCCTAGCTAGAACTTTTCCATGGTCCATGTTTGGTCCCTGACACAGACTGGCTCTGGGAGGCGACCTGTAGGGACAGCTGAGGTTCCTGGTTGGGAGGAACACACTCAGACACAGCGCAAGAATAGGAATGTTGTGTTGGCTGATTTGGTGTGAGGGAAGAGGGTGTTGCTTGGGCCCAGGTCACTGATTGTCGGGAAGTCTTGCATACTGTGACCCATCCTGAGCAGGCTCACTAGGAAAGTACAGTTCCCAGTCATAGCACCCACCCACTCATGGCTTACTTCACTGTGCATGCATCTATCTCTCACTCCAGAAGAGCACAAGTCTCTTCTGTGACAGCAGAGCAGAGGCTGATCAATATGGCCTTAATACTACATTTTTCTTATAAACATGTTTAGAGATCATAGGTCTGAGGTCCACAAAGGTGACCCAGTCTCTCTTTGTATAACAGTCCCAGATATTTGGAGACAGGATCTCATGTAGTCTAGGTTGGCGTCAAAACCCCTCTGAGGCAAGAATGGCCTTGGACTTCTGAGTGCTGGGGTTATAGGCATGCACCGCCACTCCGGTTCATGCAGCTCTCCTGCTGGAACTCGGCGTTGTGTGTAGTAGGCTAGCACTCCATGAGCTGCGAGATATCCCCAGCCCCTGTATTTATTACCTTCGTGCTACCTGAGTGGTAAAATATTAACCAGGCTTCCTTCCACCTCAGATTTTTTTCTAACCCATCTTTGTAATTCTCAGAGTTTAACACAGTGGATAATGCTTTATTGTATGGAAAGCAAACACGAAGAATAAGTAAGTGTTCCAAAAAAAGCAGAAATCCAGAGAGATGGCTCATCAGATAAAATACCTCCCATTCAAATATAATGCCTTAAGTTGGCTCCCCAGAATCCACAGTAAAACGGATGCTGTGGTCCTCATCTGTAATTAGATCACTCTTGCAGTGAGATGGGAAGTGGAGACAGGAGACTCACCCAGATGCTTGTGGGCCATCAAATGACCCTTCCTCACCAGTGAGGAGAGGAAAAACTCCTGGAAATTGTCCTGTGACTTCTACACCAGCAATCCTGCACTCATGCACACAGGTAAGCATGCACACACACACACACACACACACTAATAAAAAATAAAAAAGAGAAAAGCAAACACTTGAAGTGTTGATTTTATCTTCCAATATGTGTATTTTGAATGTTTCTCATAGTTACCTATACCCAACACTCCCCAAATAGTATACAACAAGCTATAATCAAATAATATTTATATATATTTTGTGTTGTATATATCTGTGTGTATGTGTGCATGGTGTATATATATATGTATGTGTTTGCACACATGTGTGTGTGAGGACAAGTGCATGTGTGCCCTGCCTACATATGGAGATCACAGATGCCCTCAGGGTCCTTGCCCTTCATCTTGTTTGAGACAGGGTCTCTTTGTTGTCTGCAGCTGTGTGCACCAGGCTAGCTGAGGGCCTCTCCTGTCTCTGCCTCCCACCTTGCTCTGGGGATGCTGGGGTTACAGATATGCACATTCTCAGTTTTACACAGGTCCTGGAGATTCACACTCAGGTTCTCACACTCGCACAGCAAGCGCTTTACTCAGAGTAACCTCCTCAGTATAGACATTAACTAATTCAAAATTACGTTTTTTTTTTTTTTTTTTTTTTTTTTTTAGCATGTGTAGGTGTGTGTGCATATCATCGGATGTGTATGTGGAGGCCAGAGGACATCCTTGGGTGTCATTCACTGGCTGCCACTCTCCTTGACTCTCTTCTCTCAGCCTTCCCAGTGTTGGTATTACAAGTGTGTGCCACCACACCTGGCTCTTTTGTGTGGATTCTGGGGCACAAACTCGGGTCCTCAGGCTTGCACAGCTGGTATTTTAATGGCTGAGCCACCTTCCAGCCTTTCTTTCCAGTAGTGTGGACCACTGGCCAGGGATGGAGAGGCAGCCTGTAGAAGTCGGGTGCAGGTCAGACTTCGGTGATGGCTACGCCCGTCCTCTCTCTCAGCCAAGCTGCCCTGATTCCAAGCCCTCTGACAGGCAGGGACTAAAGAACCCCTGGGGATAACTCACCCGCCATTGCACAGGGCCACTCCTGAGAGGCCCTCAGCTTTCCTGCCCAGGATGCCACGTTCAGGATGATCTGGGCTAACCTGATTATGTTCAGCTGCTGCCAACAGAGAGATCATATTCCAGGCTTAATCAAAAAAGAAAAGGAAAATGTAATATAATTCTATTTCCTTTTTGTCTAAGTAACTTAGGAGGACAAAGGGTAGAGATTTGCTGAGAGCAAATTGAGTCTTGTGATATATCACAGTGGCTTCCAGAACATCGATGAAACTGGCTTACAGAGGTCCCTGTGCTCACAGATAAGCACTCAAGGAACCAGGAATGTCAAACACATGGGTTGTTCATTCAAAGGAAGGGGTGCATAACCTGTTATCCACCCAGAAGGCTGGGAGCAGATGTGGTTAATAGCCTGGTGATCTTTGCACTCTCTGTATGTTGAGACCACACCTGACCCTTTCCCCTCAGACCCTTATTGTGAGCTTGTCAATCAATAGAACTTATCTTTAGGAAAAGTGTCACATCTACTTTACAAAGAGTTTTGCTGTAGTCCTGTCTTAAGCTTTATTGTGCTCACAGGGTTAAGTTAATTATCACCAGGAAAGTTTTCACCAAATTGTGCTGTGCTTAAATATGCCTAAAATAAACGACTCCGAGTCAGACTCCTGAAGTTTGAATTAACACCAGCTACTGAATTGTGTTGAACTGAACTATCTTCTTGCCTCCCACAGATCATCACTCTGCTGGCAGTGGTGGTCTCAGAGACCCTTTTGGGGAGGTAAGAACACTTAGAGGGAGGAGAAAGGCTCCAAGTACTACAATTCTTCTTTGCTGGGAATGGGGGGGAGTCATAAAATGTCTTGAGTAAGGGAGTGACTTGACCAAAGATGTGATGTTTAAGATTCATCGGGTTTCCTAAGGCAACGTTTAGGAAAGCTGAACTTGCCAGACTTGGTAAATATTTATTGAATAACTGACTCATACTAAGATACAGAGACATGAGTCTGGTCAACAAGCCCTGTGAAGAAAAGATCAGAAAATGATATGGAACAATACCATGTATATTAGTTACTTTTCTATTGCTGTGATAAAATGCCATGACCAAAGCAATGTACAGAAGGAAGGATTTATTTGGGGCTTACGGTTCCAGAGGGATAAGAGTCCATCACCATCCTGGAAGGGGGGCGGGGCATGACAAGCACCAGACATGGCAGCAGAGACAGCTAAAAGCTCACTCACGAATCAAAGCAGGAAACAGAGATCAAGCTGGGAATAGCATGTGGCTTCACAACCACAAAGACCACTCATACACTCCCTGCAGCCAGGCCATACCTCCTAAACCTACCTGAACAGGGCCACCAACGAGAGACCAAGCATTCCATGCTGAGAATATGCATCAATTACAGCTCTAGCCTATCGGTAGCTTTCTTTCCACTCATTTGTGTTTATACAACACAAATGTTGACAAATGTTACCTGTCTACTGCTCCAGGTGTCTTTTCTGTGGTCATCTTACCCTACCCTGGAGGGTGACTTATCACTTTAGGGTAACTCACAATCAGTTCTTAACTCACCAACTGTTCACATGGAACAGTTCACCCCAGAAATAATTAAAGCCTTGAATTTTATCTGTTGTTGGATTTTCTTTTCTCTGGCAGCCATTGTATGCTAACTGCCTTCAGCCAAAGAGGAAGGAGAGCTCTGAATGTCTCTCTTCCTCTCCCTCTTCTTCCTCCTCCTTCCCTCCCTCCCGTCTCCATGGGAACCTGGAAAGGGGAAGGAAATGGGAGCAGAGATGTTTCTTTTCACTGGAGGCAAAAGGCATGTATCCAGGCTGGCCTTGAATTCACTACATAGCTGAAGATGCCCTTGAACTTCTGATCTTCCTGTCTCCACCGTCCCAGTTCTGGGACTGCAGATATTCCCCTCCACGCCCACTTTAGACTGTTCTGGGGGCTGAACCCAAGGCTTGATGCATGCTAGGCAAGAATTCTACCAAGGGAGCCACATTCCTAATGTGACAATTATTTTTTATTCTATTAATGTTTATTTTGGGGCAGGGTCTCATGAAGCCCAAGCAGGCCTCCAGCTCTCTAGGTAGCTGAAGATGACTCTGAGCTTCTGATTCTCCTGCCTCCATGTACACTGTGAGGACTTTCGTTACTTAGCTCTCTGCATCACAAGGCTTAGTGCTGAGTTAGACTGGTGTGGAAGGCCGATCTTCACGGGTGTTGGTGGGTCTCTTTCGGTGTTCTCTGGAACTCTGTCAATGTTCCTTTTTCATCTGGCAGTTCCCCCCTGGAGGGTCCAGGCCAAGGCCCTGTGGGGTAGCTACTACCCCATTAGCCATATGCTCTTCAGGAGCATCCTCAAGCTGGCAAGCATGTTTTTAACTCTTCATCACCCACCTACTAGTCCCCCTCGTTGCCCTCAATACAAAGGGCCAGCTTTCCAGACTTCAAGTCACAAACACGAGGCTCTCAAAGTGACTGAGTCGAAGAACCAGTGGCCAGGTGATATTTCAATACATTTGTACACAGCACATGTGCCAATCAAATCAGAGCTGTTCATGTTTCTGTCATCTTCTCATGACTGTGTTCGGAGCTTCCAGACTTCTTTCTTCCAGTGACTCAGGAACTATGCCACCGTCTGTTGTGAATGATAGTCACGCAGAACAGAATGTGTTACTTTGATGTGTATCTAGCTACTCACTAGCCAGTCTCCCTCTACACCCCCTCTTCCTTGGGTCCTATCTCTGATTCTCCTGTTCAAAATACGATTGGTCACAGCTCCAGGCACTGTTTGTTGGAAGGTGGAGAACGGGACATCTGGAGAGTGTGTGTGTCAGTGTCCTTTTGCTTAAGAGCAAAACCATTTTTTTGATTAAACAGATAATTATTTCTTCAAGTTCTGGAAACTGACGACCATAGGACTGCAGGGCAAACCCTTTCCTTCCATCATTTCAATCTTCTATTTTCTCTCACGACAGAGTAAAAGCACACTCTCATTACCATTTATCATAATGGATGTAACAGAGGGCACGGATGAAGATTTGCAGAAGGCAAGTCACACGAGAGGAAGAGGATGAGGCGTCCTTGCTCTCGTGACTCAGGTCATCCACCAGAAACTTCCATTTGGGCTACTGCCCGGAAGTGAAGAGTTAACCTTTCTCAACTGTTTCCCATCAGAGTTCCTGGTCAAGTCTCACTGGCCCAAACCAGGGACACAAACTCCCTTAGCCACAGGAGGAACTGGGGATGGGAGCATACAGGAAAGGGGCAGGAGAGTGGGGAGTAACGTTATTGCCTTAAACTGGTTATGTTGATCTTTCAGGGCTGGGTGAAATATATACACATACACACACATATATATACACACACACATATACATGTACAAATACCTCTCCCTCTCCCTCTCCCTCTCCCTCTCTCTCTTACACACACACACACACACACACACACACACACACACACACACACACACACAAAGTAGTTAGAAAGGAGGAGGAAGGAGAAGAGACAATGGGAGACTCCCAACGCAAAAGCATTTAGAACTTTGGTTGACTATCAACAAAACTATCCTTTTACTTAGCAACTTTTTAACTTAAACTGGTCTATGAATATGTTACAAAGTATCATTGTTCAGCCTCTAGTCTGTGCTGAGAACTGGCAGCAGATGTTAGATACATGTTATCTGTGGTTCTCTTAGTGTCCAGCAAGATGGATGCCAGCATCACTGTGTTCAGAGGTACAGTTAGTTCTCTGCTAGCGAATGGAGAGGTCTGTTCTGACTTCTGTCACTGACGTCTTGCTTTTCTTGAATTTCAAATAAATTAAATCATACGTACTGTCTAATTTCCCTAGCTGAATATTAGACCTTTGATCCATTCATGAGTAATAGGAGTAATTCATTCTTTATTTCTGTAGATTATCCAAATGTTATTTCTATAAATTACTGCAATTTATTATGTCTTACAATTGATTGGTATTTAGTTTGTTTCCATTTGGGGGATATAAATAAAACCTCTCTTAGCACTGTTATAAGTTGGGCATAGTAGCATGTGCCTACAGTCCAGGCTGAGGCAGGAAGATTGTGAATTTAAGGACATCCTGAGCTGCAGAGCAAGACTCTGCCTCAGAGACAAAAGCAAACAACGCCTCACACTCTTGTCTGTGTCTGCTGGTGGACATAGGCACTCTCTTCTGTTGGATCTGCTCGCAGATAGGGGATGGAGCATGTTTGCATCAGTAGATGAACTGTTAAAGATTTCCAAAGCAGTGGTACCAAGTTATAACTTGAATCAGCAATGTAGAAGACCGCCATTTGCTGATGCATATGTGTGCACACACGTGTGTGTGTGTGTGTGTGTGTGTGTGTGCATGATTGTAGAAGGTGCTTAGTGCATTGCAGAGGGAAACGTTGATCAACATCAAAATATTGAAAGTGCTTTTACACTTAATCTGTAGCCTAAATTTTAAAGACGCTGTGAGTGACAGCATAATCACATTCTTAAAAATGCACAGCTTGACCTTTGACCCAGACACCATTCCACTTGGAGACTCTCAGACTGTGGTGACATAATTTAAATATGGATAACAATGTCTTGCTTTTGTGGTTGATGAGACTGGTCCTATGAAATAGACCTAGTTTTTTTTTTTTCTTATATTAATGAATGCTGTAGAAATTGGATGATCAAAGATTCCAAGATGATTCCTTAAGACCTGTTTCAGGGGATGAGGACTCACTGAGCTAATACCACCAAAAGTCTCCATCATTCACAAGTTCTATCAGGGCAGTTTTATTAGGTAACATAGTGAAGATGTATTTGATAAGTTTAAAAATAATTTATTTATATACTTTATGTCTACGGGTCTTTCGTCTACATGTACATTACACACCACGAAAGGGCATTGGATCCCCTGGGGTTAGTTATAGACAGTTGTGAGCCACCATGTGGGCGCTTGGAATTGAACTCAGGACCCCTGGAAGGGCAGACAGTACTTTTAACCACAGAGCCATCTCTCCAACCCCTGCATTTGATAAGTTTTACAGGATAAAAATATGAGACAATGAAGCATTTTGGGTGCACAGTCTAGCTACGCAGAGAAGAAAAAGGCCAAACAATGTAAGGAGTGATTCCGGTAATGCATAAATATGTAAGTTTAAATTTTCAACAAGAGTGCACGCACAAGAAAACACCACATATGTGTTTCTGTGGTGTGTTGTAAGATATAAAGTTATGAAAGTTAGCCTGGCACCGAGGGCCGCAGCCCTGCTAAGGCGGTCCCTAAGAAGGGGAGGGAAATAACGAGCAAGAAAAGGATGTCAGAGAGTAGGAAGAGGTCATTTCAGACCAACTCGGTGTCAGACGCCAAAAGGCACTGCTAGAAGGCTCGAGGCCCCGGCCAGAGGCACGAGCAAATCAGCCAGAGGCCGGGAAGCCACAGCTGCCAATCACAGAGCGAGGACTGGTCAGCCGGGCTAAATCAGATAACTTGCTTCCCTCGGTCTCCATGACCACCCTGTGAAGATGCTAAGAATTCAGAACCTTTTCTGGTTGCGTGTCTAACATGTTGTGGGCTGGGATTCGAACCCACACAGCCTGAGTCTAGCACCGGGAAAGAAATTCAAGGCGTGCCTGTGGAGGGCTCAGAAGCGGGATGGACTGGCGTTTTCAGTCTTTCACCTGTGTACCCGAATGCTAGGACACCTCGGCTTCCTTCAGTGTCCGTGGCTCAGCTGGGACAGCCCGTGAGCTGTGCCTGCCCTGGGTCAGTGGCATGCTTTCAAGAAGGCCACCCGCGTCCCCACACTCCCACATTTGAAGATCGTGGCTCTACCAACCGGGAGCTCAGGAGGTTCTTAGAGGCCACAGGAGATCAGCCACCCCTGGAGAGAAGACAAACTCGGCCCGAGATGCAGGATACACTATCCGGAAACGCTGGAGGAGGGGATCTAGGAAATAGAGATTGCAGCTCAACTGAACACAGCAGGTTGTGTGGTGACAAGACACTGTTGAGAAGGGGGAGTGACTTGGTGCCTAGAAGTTTGGGACTGATGGAGAGAGGGCCTAGAAAGTCCTGGCTGTTGCTGTATCTCTCGTGACCACTAGAGGGCTTCCCCGCCTCATTTGGAGCCCACACCGCAGCTCCAAGGTTTCCCATCCAGGGCCGCACTGCATTTCAAACCCAAGCCAGGCGGCCCGGGGCTGCTTGCTGAACCCCAAGGTGGTGCTATGAATCCACTGAAACTTGGGGTGTCTCTCACTGGATTGGCAACGGCTGAGAACCGGGACTCCGATGCGGGATAAGCGACAGTGTGTGGCAGGGTTCACGGTGGCTTTGGGGCAACAGGATCAGTGGGAAGACAGTTGCCTACCCAATACAGCAGGGGCGTGAACAGGCAAGGCTCTAGAGAGACAGGGGTTCTGGAAATCGTAGCATCCTTTCCCTGCGAGGTGGACTGTTCGACCTGCCTGGCAGTTAGTTCTGAGGGCTACTCAGTGAGTTCAAGGCTTTCCAGAGTATATACGGAGACACTATGAGAGAGAGAGAGAGAGAGAGAGAGAGAGAGAGAGAGAGAGAGGTTTGCTATCGTGCAGCTGGGCTGGATGGCACAGGACAGCAGACCACAGCACCTTGCGCTGCCAGTGATCTCTGGAGCTTGTCTGTACAGAGTATGTGGTGTGCACATATAGTGTGTGCTCATGAGTGGTACAAGAGTGTGTGTGTGTGTGTGTGTGTGTGTGGTTGTCTCCTGAGCGTGGAGCTAGTTAGTGAGTGTGCTCTCCAGTAGTCTGTATGTTCCCGTTCTGTCAGGGACAAGGGAATGTCGATGTTGGTTGCTTGGGTTTAGCCCAAGGAAGAAACAAGTCATGAAGAGGTAAAAGGAAGTGAGATGAAGTCTGCTTCCCCCAGTCATCAGCTTTTGACCAGCATGACATGCTAAAGACACAAAAATTCTGGGACCCAGGCTGTGTGGTGGGCAGGGAATCTTCTTGGCCAGGGAAGTCCCTGGCTCGCAGGGTGTGAGTTTGTCGTTCCTCCATAGATCAGTGGTGTGGTCTCTGTCTCCTGTTCCCAGCACCTCTCTCTCCTTAAAAAGACGTCTCTTTTTACTTATGTGTATGTGTGGTATATGCATATGTGTGGGGTGCTCGTGGAGGTCAGAAGAAATCAGAGCTCCTGGAACTGGAGTCACACGCTGCTGTGAGCTGCCTGATGTGGCTGCTGGGAACTAACTCTGATCCCCTGAAATAGCAGCAATTTTTTTCTTTTCTGTTTTTTTTGGGGGGGGTGGGTGGGAGGGGGCTCAAGACAGGGTTTTTCTGTGCAGCCCTGGCTGTCCTGGAACCCAGCAAATATTCTTAACAGTTGAGCCATCTCAGTACCACCTGCTCCCACCCCTTCTCCTCCCGAATCTCTTCTGGGCTGGCCTTGACCTCACCCCCTTGATAACCTTTCACAGAGGAGAGCTGACAGTTGCCTACCTAATCTGCCTGAGGCCGTTTTCCCTTCTCTGTCTGTCTGGATGCTGTCCACATCTGTCAGAGGTTAGATCACAATGCTCTTACTCAGTTACTGCTCAGACGAACCCAGTCTGGTCCCTGTCTCCGAGTTTAAGCTGGTTGCCTTCTGGGGAGCTAGCTTAGCTGGAAGAAGGATGCAGTGGCAACATGGGTGACTTGGGGTTTGGCAGGGGGGAGACCTGTGTGTGTATTTATGTGTCTTGGCTGTGAAAGTTGGTAGAAAGTTTTGTCATTGACCCTGAAGGCAGGCTCTTCCCCATTGACACGACCAGGGGTCTCTGCTTCTCTGAAGGCTCAGTGTGCTTCAAAGACATTGGTTAACATGCAGAATGAATGCACCCTAGACGCCAAAGAAATCTATGCCGTGTGGTGGTACTGTGTTCCCCAAAATATTGTGTACCCTAATAAATTTATCTGGGGTCAGAGAACAGACAGCCACTAGATACAGAGGCTAGAAAATGGTGGCACTCACACCTTTAATCCTAGCATTCCAGAGACAGAAATCCCTCGATCTCTGTGAGTTCAAGGCCACATTGGAAACAGCCAGGCATGGTGACACACGCCTTTAACCCCAGAGAGTGAGCCTTTAATCCCAGGGAGTGATGGCAAAAACAGAAAGATATATAAGGCATGAGGACCAGGAACTAGCAGTATTTGGCTGGTTAAGCTTTCAGGCTTTCCAGCAGCAGTTCAGCTGAGAGCCATTTGGATATGAGGACTCAGAAGCTTCCAGTCTGAGAAAACAAGATCAGCTGAGAAGTTGGCCAGGTGAGGTTAGCTGTGGCTTGTTCTGTCTCTTTGATCTTCCAGCATTTCATCCCAATAACTGGCCTCAGGTTTGATTTTATTAATAAGAACTTTCTAAGATTCATGCTACAATGCCACACCCTAAAAGAATATGGCTTGCCATGGGCTCATACAAGTTATAATGAGCACGTCCCATTGAGCTCACACGCTCTTATCTAAGCATAAATATAAAAACGTTTAAAAATATGTTTTCATTTTCTTTTTTAATTAAAATGTCTCTGTAAGGGAGCAGGTTCTGGAGGATTTAGACATTCATGTGTGAGTAGAAAGTATTCCATTAAGCGCACATCCTAGCAAACAAGATGGAGGTTGATCCTTAGAAAGGGTTGTTCATAGTTACATCAGGTTGGTTACTGGTCATTCTGCCTTAGCCACCTCAGGGCACTTATGATCAGTGCTGCATTCCTCTCCTCTCCTCTCCTCTCCTCTCCCCTCCCCTCCCCTCCCCTCCTCTCCTCTCCTCTCCTCCTCTCTCTCTGTCATAGTGTCTCCCTATATAGTCTGGAAAGCCTTGAACTCACTGAGTAGCCCAGGCTGGCCTTGAGCTGTCAATATTCCTCCTGTCTCAGCCTCTTGAGTGTCAGGATTAGAGGCCTCGGCCACAATGTTCAGCTCATGCAGTTTTCTCAGGTCCCATCCAAGCACCCTGAATCATGATTTCTGGGCAGGACACCGAAGTTTTTATTGTACCCCTCGCCCCCTTATGATTCCAAGTCCAGTGCTCCACAGAGCACTGAGGAATGAATGGTGGGGTTTGCTGTGGGTTCTTGCCTTAGTCTAGCTGCTATGATGGGATCCCACAGATGGGGCTCATACATGGCTGGCGTCTCTTTCTCAGTAATGCAGACCTGGGGAACCTCAGATACAGTGCCAGAAGATTTGGTGTGGTGAGGGCTCACATCCTGGTGTGAGGGGGGAGGGTTCCCCAGACATCCTCATTGAGCTCTCTGGGGTCCATCTCCCAATCTTTGCTGACTCTAGTTCCGTGATCTATGAGGTTGACCCTGGTAACATCACCACTTAAGGGCTGAGGATTCCAATGTTGTTTTAAGAGTTCTTTGTGTATTCTGGACACAAGGCCTTTGTCAGACATGATTTGTAAATGTTTTCTTCCACTCTGTAATTTGTAATTTTCATCCCTTTTTACTGGATTTTTCACAAAGCAAATATTTCTAATTTTGATGAGGCTCAGTGTATAAATTTTTCCTTTTATGGATTGTGCTTTTGGTCTTGAATCTAAAAACTCTACTCCTAGTCCCCCCCCCCAATTTTTTCCTGTAATGTGTTCTTTTCTAGGGGTTTTGCAGTCCCATGCTGTTTCAGTCCAGGATCCATTTTGAACTATTGGGTGTAAGGTGTAAGGTTCAGGGTGAGCGGCTCCAGGAATGTTTGGTAAAAAGCAGTCTTTTCTCCACTGGCTTACACTTTCTCTTGAGCCAACATTCAGAATACATGAGCATTCCCAGTTTATTCGTTCAGTCATTTGCTATGTAGCTAAGACTGCTCCACCTCCACTTCCCAAGTGCTGGGATCACAAGTGTGCACACGCCCAACTTATATCCGGGTTCTGTTCCACCCATCTTCTTGCCCTCCCTCCTCCATGCACACTGTCTTGATGCGGCGGCTGCATCCAAATGTCAGTGTTGGGAAGAATGGTCCTTTCTGCAGTACCCTCCCCCACCCCCATTGGCCGTTTCCTTTCCTTATAAATCTGTCTAATCCCACACAGAAACCTGTTGAGATTTTGACAGGAGTTGATTCAGTCCAGGTCAGTTTTAAGAAAGGACTGTGTGTTTTCTTCCAGTCCCAGAACCTGACCCTGGGATACACAGTCACATCCAGCCAACGCAAACACCTTTCTGGTTGCAGGAAAGAAACTCCACATGGAACAGCTCTGGTGGTGCAGACTGGCTAGTGAGCTTTGTTCTACCTACAATCCTGGAGTCTGAGCAGATTCAACCCCACATGGGCTTCTTCAGGGCTGGCCGCAGCTTTCTGGGACTCAGAAGCTGTCTTTAGGGAAACAGCATTGACATGTCTGTAGCATGAATCTTAAAGAGTCTTTATTAATAAAACAAACCCGGAACCAAGTATTGGGGTGAACACTGGAAGATCAGAGAGACAGAACAAGCCACAGCTAACCTCACCTGGCCAACTTCTCAGCTGATCCCGTTTCCTCAGACTGGAAGCCTCTGTGTCCTTATATCCGAATGGCTCTCAGCTGAACTGTGCTGCTCAAAACCTAAAAGCTTAACCAGCCAAATGCTTCTTGTTTCTGGTCTTCACGCCTTATATATCTTTCCTTTCTACCATCACTCCCTGGGATTAAAGGCTCGCTTTCTGGGATTAAAGGTGTGAGTCACCATGCCTGGCTGTTTCCAATGTGGCCTTGAACTCACAGAGATCCAGAGGGATTTCTGCCTCTGGAATGCTAGGATTAAAGGTGTGAGTGCCACCATTTTTTAGCCTTTGTATCTAGTGGCTGTTCTGTCTCTGACCCCAGATAAGTTTATTAGGGTGCACAATATTTTGGGGAACACAATACCACCACACACGTCTTCAGAGCAAATGCACTGTTCCTTGTGAGAGCCAGAGGGTCAGTTCAGTAAAATCCATCTTCGCCTCTGCCTTGCTGGAGGGGATTATGTCAAAGCACACTTCTCCCCAGCACTGTGAGGAATAGTGTAAGGGAGAGGAGGAAGGTGAAGCGAAGGATGGTTTTGTCAACCTACCTTTCCCGGCTCTAGATCCCAAGCCTTTTCCCCCACAACCCAGAACAAACCCTCAGTTCCAGAGCCTCCTCTTCCTGCACCCTGCTCTGCCCTGCCACCACTTCCTTCGGCCAACCCCTGACTTCTCAGTCTGTCTTATTTTCAGTTAGTGACCAGATATCATTCACTAACCTTCATTTCAGTTCCTCATCCAAAATTTACCTCAAACTCTTTTTTTTTTTTTTGAGACAAGGTCTCACATAGGTCCCACTAGCCCTCGAACCCCCAATCCTCCTGCCTCCACCTCCACTCCCAAACACAGACATGTGAGGTTGCACACTGCTCAATTCTGTGCAGTCTCTAAGAGTTCTTTACCTGGGGCAATCACAAAATTTGTGAAGAAAGACCCTGCGTGTGGCGGGATAATCGTATCCATTTAACAGTTAACTGTACCAGTTAGCGAAGGATATGATGTGGTTCAAATTTGTTCTTCAAAAAGTGTGTTCTGGACGCTTAATCTCGGACAGTAATCCCAAGCGTGTTGGGAGGACTTAAAGGAGCTAGTAGGTAAAGTCTTCCATGTGTTCAAAAGAGGCTTTATTTACTTATTGTAATAACTTTTTAGATAATGCAACTGGGGCTGGCCTTGAACTCTTGATCTCTTTCTTCCTAGCCTAGAGCTGAGATTAGATCTGGTGCCTAGCTCTCAGTGTCATTACTGTGGTAGTTCGTTCGTTCCTTCAACAGAGATTTACTTCCCCACCTCGGGCCCGTGGGGCTGTACTGCCAAGCTACCACTGCAGCAAGATACCTCTCACCGTCCTGCTGGCTCCTTCATTTTGGATTTCTGGGCCATCAGAACTATGAACCAGTACATTTTTGTTTATTATAAAGACCTGGAATGCTCTGTTGAAGAAGACAGAATGGTGGCTACGAAGTGAGTTTCAAGTAGCGTTTATCACCTTCTAATTCCCGGTGCTTCCCTATTAGGAAAACAGTGAAATCCCCAGTCACCTCTGGCTCAGGAAATGACTTCATCCCAGCCCAGAGAAGACTCCCTCCTCCTCTACCCAACTATTGCTCACCCCTCCTCTCCTCTGTCCACTACCCCTTGCCACTCATACTGGCATGTTCCCATGTAAATGCAAAGCGTAGCTGTGGTCTGCTCTTCCCCAATTAACACTAGGTGAGCTGACCGCATAGGGCCTGAGGGCTAGAACCCAGAGCTGGCGAGGGTGGAGGACGGCAGAGCTAACTCAGCAGCTGGCCACCTGCCATGCACTTCCTCCTAACAGGGGGAGAGCCCACAGCCTCCCTACTTGGGGATCACGGAAGCCTGGGGGTAGGACTCGGGGCTATAGAAATGAGTATACTCATGGGACTAACAACATCCATTGTCTTTTCTTTGCTGAAGTCATTCCCCAAGCCGAAGTGAAAATCAGTCATGTTTCCTTCCTGCAGCTGCCCCTGCTCTTGAGATAGGGTCTCACTGCGCACCCCAGACTGGCCTCCGGATGTGCTGGAGATGAAGCTGGGCTTCTGATCCCTTTGCTTCTACCTCCAGCACCTCTGGTGCTGGAATTACAGGCACGCTACCACAACCTGTCTCCGCAGTGGTGACGACACACTCTGCCATCTGAATGCTACCCCTAGCCCAAGGGACTTCTGTTTGCTAAGCACAGAGGGGCCCTGGGTTTCCCAGCTCTGTGGCTCAGTGGTTCAGTCCTTGCCTCCAGACACCACAGATTAATTGCAGAGTTACAAGCTCTTGGCCATCACTGGGCTTGCATCTGTCAGGGCTTCTCTCTGCAGACACTGGTCCCAGCTGCCTCTTGGGGATGGCATCTCCCCTAGAGATTTGCATGGCCTCTGTTCCATGGCTGCAGGAATGAAAGTGGTTTTCAAGTCCTTGGCTTTTTTGAGATGAAGTGTGAAACTTCCAGATTGAGTACAACCAAAAACCCTTCTAACAGCAATTGCCAATACTTCCTGTGTTGCAACAACAAACGCCCTTCTAGCTGCTGCCTCGGCTGGCTGTTGAACTCCTTCAGGCTCACAGGGGAGGTTGGGCTGCTGTGGGGGTGGGAGCTTCCTGTCTATCAGCTCGAGCTCCAGAGCACTTCCTGCAAACCCCTTCCTGCTTCTGTATGTGGCAGTGCAGGGCTGCCACTGCTGCCCTTCGCAGACCAGTGTGCTTTCTTCCTGAGGAACCTGTGGCTTGTTGAGGCTTCTGGCCCTGCGTTTACCTGTGTTTAGTCGGCGGGTGATCTGCTTTCAGTGACGGATGCTCTGTTCAGAACCGCAGCTCCTCTTTCATTTAGCAAGCGAATTGTTGCCTTTCATCTTTAACGCCCATTTTAAATCTCAGCTGCCAAGGCGGGCTGATTAATAGTCCTTTAATAACGAAGGTAATAAGCTATGGTTCAAAAGTGCATTTTCTGGCTTAGGAATGCAGCTCGGTGGGAGAGTCCTGGCCTAGACTCCTGAGGCCCTAGGTTCAATTTCTCAAAGCTTCGAAGAATGAATGCCTGGAGTGGGTAGAGTCTTTCACACCAACCATGTGCCCACTCTCTTAAATTCTTCAGTTGGTAGGTCAAATCCAGATTTCTTTTTCTTTTGCTCCTCCTCCTCCCTTTTTCCTTTCCATTGTTTCCCTCTCTCTCTCTCTCTCTCTCTCTCTCTCTCTCTCTCTCTCTCTCTTCCCCCTCACCCCCTTTTTTTGTTCAACAAGGTCTCTTCTGACCAGGTTGGTCTCAACCTCACTACATAGCTGAGGATGACCTTGAACTTCTGATCCTCCTGCCTCCAACACCCTAGTCCTAGGATGACTCTCCCCACCGAAGGCACTATCACACTCACTTTCAAATCAAAATTTCAAGAGGCTTCTCATTATTGAGTTCCAGTCAGGACCTCTGTTTCCCCCGGGTCTCCATGAGAGCCATCCTAAAAGGCTGGGAAGGGGAAGGGTGGCAGGGCTGGCCAGGGTCTCATCCTCAGATCTCGGTCGCAGCAGGGTGAAGAGGTCGTAGTGTGGGGGACGGGACAGGAAGGCTCCAGTGTGAAGGCTTCAGTTGTACAGATGATCTGAAGACAGATGTTCCCCTCCCTTTGGCTACTGGTTTATTGAAACGATGGTCCATGAGCAATGAGATTCATCGAGGGGTCTCATGCTGTGACAGGGAAAGAACAGGGCTGTGGTTGCTCCAGCGGTGGGGCTTATCTCCTAGAAAGAGATTTCACAAAGTTGTGGGAACTTGTCTGATCACCTTGCGGGAGAACCTGAAGCCAGACTATGATGGTGGGTGAGATCATACCTTCCCTAGACCGCTGAGCTCTTCACACGCCTTATCCTCTATTTAAAACCTCAAGTCAGGACTCCAAAGATGGACCCAGGGAGTAGCTGGACCTCTTTCCTCCTTTTCCCAATGTGGCTTCACGGAACAAATCCCCATGCTCTGTCTGATTTTCACTGTTACCCATCTAATTGTCATATTGAGAATGGGATTTGACGGCCATACCGCCCTGAACTCTTCTGATCTCAGAAGCTAAGCAGGATTGGACCTGGTTAGTACTTGGATGGGAGAATAAGGGGCCCAGCACAGTGAGTGCTTCCAGGACCAAGGCCTTCTCCAGGACCCTAACAACCCCAGTCTTTTCCTACTGTCTCCTGCTCCCTTTCTCCCTCAAGGTAAACCACAGACATTAGAATTTCTCTTCTGCAAGGGTCTGGAGATGTAGCTCAGCCGACAGACTGCTTGCCTAGTCTGTACAAACCCCTGAATTCTTGGTGGTATTTACCCATGTTCTTTGCATCACTCTGGAGGTAGAGGCAAGAATGGTCATGAGTTCAAGATCATTTTTGGCTATAGAAACCTGATCCCCCTTTCCACAGAACTAACCACCAGGCTTAGGAACAATGACCTGAAGTCCCCCCTTTCTGCCTCTCTCTTGGAGCCGACCCTAGAGACGGTCCCTGGCCTCCTTCGTCTGATGAACTGCAGCAACCATGAGACCAGAAGAGCTTGATTTCAGAAGGGATCTTGTTATAAACACAGCAGGGAGGGACACCGGACAGGCCTCGCTAGGTCCTCCCCGTCCATCTGTCACAGTGTGTCGGTATTATTCCTTTGTTGCCCGATCACAACTCTACATGTCTGCTCAAGCTTCACCTATTTATCTAAATGGATGATTCATTTTGACTTTTTGGGTCTCAGCTTGAAGACTCTGGTGTCAATAACATTGGAATCAAATTAACTTTTTTTTTTTTTCTTGTTCCTTACTTGGAGAGACAGCTGTTGAAGGTGAAGTTCAGGTGAAGGCCAGTTGAGACTCATTCGAAAGCCTGGCTTTTCATGGGTCAGAGCTGTCTCCTCACACAGGAACTAGGGATGAAGACATCAGCATCAGCGTGATGATGAATATGAATTAGGAGTTGTTAATTAATGGGATTACATTGCTAACAATCCACAGAGTCTGCTAAATGGGCAAAGGAATTTATTTTGGAAAGAAACTCACAAGACAAAATAGAGGAATTTGTCGCAGGATCCTAGAAGGGTGAGGCACAGTCCAATGCTGTCCTCTGGTGAGATCTGCCCTGGTCCGTCCCAGCATCCAAAACCACAAGGTAGTGAAGAGAGAGCCCCCTACATGCATCCCAGGTCCCTAGCGGCCACACCTCAGGAGGATGTACTTCAAGGTCATAGGCAGGTGTAACAGTTACCTGCCACCTCACTAGGGGTGGTGCTTCAGAGCATGGTGAGAACAGCTACCCACTACAGTTAATATTGGAAATGTGCTTGGCATGTGGCAAATATTGGATCCATGTTAGTTTTGATATTAGAGTGTTGGAATTGGGAGGGAGTGATAGATTGTATGAGGAAAGTTTCCCTAGTACATCCCAGCTGAGCCTCTGCTAAGGCCTGTTAATTTGTGGGGGTGGGGTGGGGGGTGGGGACTTATCTCAGGTGATTAAGAATCTCCCCAGAGGGCTTCCCTGTTTTTCCTTCCTGCCCTTTCAACCCCAAGCCCAAGCCTGGTTCTCCCTCTCTGTCCTCATAAAGACTCACCTTTATGAATTCTAAACTTGGCTACTGCAGCAAAGACTCTGTTTCCAATACAGTCACATTCTGAAGTGTGAGGGGCTGAAGTGTGGATACATGGAGGGATGCACAATTCACCCCCTGATGCTCACCCAGCAGAGCTGGTTGGAGGGGAGGAGAAATAGATGGATTGGTAACACAGCACTGCTGAGAAAGGGTGTCTAGGTTTCCTCTGTGCCCTCAACAGTCATAAGATAGTGTCTTAGGGTTTCTATTGCTTCGACAAAACACCATGACCAAAAAGCAAGTTAGGGTTTACTTGGCTTACACTTCCACATTGCTGTTCATTACAGAAGGAAGTCAGAACAGGAACTCAAACAGAGCAGGAACCTGGAGACAGGAGCTGATGCAGAGGCCAGGGAGGGGTGCTGCTCACTGGCTTGTTCCCCATGGCTTGCTCAGCCTGCTTTCTTATAGAACCCAGGACCACCAGCCCAGGGATGGCCCCGTCCACCATGGTCTGGGTCCTCCCCCATCGATCACTAATTAAGAAAATGTCCTACAGGCTTGCCCGCAGCTGGCTCTTATGGAGGCATCTTCTCCAGTGAGGTTCCCTTCTCTCAGCTAACTCTAGTTCATCACGTTGACATTAGACCAGTTAGCACAGATAGTATCTTAAAAATTTGAGGAAATGAAAAAGAAAAGCTCAAAGTTATCATCTAAAGATCTTACAGCGAGAGGCAGGTGACGTCCAAAACTGAAACTCTCACAGCACCCGTGGGAGTGAGCCTGAAGAAAGGGAAGCACATGTCCGGGAGTTCTCACGTGAAGAACTGGAGTGGGAAGAGGACAGTGCCAAGAGGGAAGATAAGAAGCTAAGCATGGCATGTGTTCCTCCCCAAAATTCCAAGGGTAACTGAGGATTTTGGACTTCGTTAGAATGCAGACAGCTCAGCTAGGTAGAGTTCTTGCTCAGCATGCACAGAGCCCTGGGTTCCATC
>CABHPP010140525.1:0-40089 GCA_902168425.1 Peromyscus attwateri | reverse complement strand
AAAAAAAAAAAAAAAAGAAAGAAAGAAAGAAAGAAAGAAAGAAAGAAAGAAAGAAAGAAAGAAAGAAAACAGGCTGAGCAAGCTGTGAAGAGCAAGCCTGGAAGCAGCATCAGTTTCTGCCTGCAGGTTCCTGCCCTGGCTTCCCTCAGTGATGGACTTAGAAGGTGTAAGTTGAAACAAATTCTCTCCTCCCCAAGTTGATTTTGGTCATGGTGTTTTATTACAGCAATACAAACCCTAAATATAAGATAGTACTAAAAGCTTTTGCTAAACAAATTTCTTAAATATTTTTGAGGGGTAAGGTGGAGGGATAACCCTGTCTCCTGTATCCCAGGATTGCCTCAAACTCACTATGTACTCAAGGATGACCTTGACTTTCTGATACTCTTGACTCTACCTGTAGGTTGAGCACAACTATGTCTGTGCTGAGAGACAAACATTCTACCAACTGCCATATCTCCAGCTACCATAAATACCTTTTCTCCTTCTCCTCCTCCTCCTCTTCCTCCTCCTCCTCCTCCTCCTCCTCCTCCTCCTTCTTCTTCTTTTTTTTTTTTTTTTGAATCATGTATTCTCTGCTTAACCCCATCTGTCCTGGAACTCACTCTGTAGATCAGGCTGGCCTTTAACCCACAGAGATCCACCTGCCTCTGCCTCCTAAATGCTGGGATTAAAGGTGTAAGCCCCCATCATTTGGCCATAAATATCTTTTTAATAACAAAGATTTTCTTTAAAAAAACAACAAGCTGGGAGATGATGGTGCATATCTTTAATCCCAGCACTCAAGAGGCAGAGACAGGCAGAACTCTGAGTTCAAGGCCAGACTGGTCTACAGAGTGAGTTCCAGGACAGCCAGGGTGGTTGGGTGGTTACATAGACCAAAAACCAACCAACCAATCAACTAACCAACCAACCAAACAAACAACCAAACAGTCAACCAACCAAACAACCAACCAAACATCAGCCTACTCACAGGTGTCACCATGTTGTCCAGTCTAGTCTTGAACTTGTAAACTCTTCCTTCAGCCTTTGAGTACCTGAATTATAAATACCCACCACTGTACTTGGCTGTCCCTAAAGCATAAAACTCTCTCCACAACAAAGCTAAGCTTGAGATATGGTGAGTTCTTTTTTTTTATTAAAAATTATTTGATTTTATGTGTATGAATGAATGTTTTACCTGCATGTACAAATGCATGTTATGCTCTTGGAGGCAACAAATCCCAGTGAAAGATAGTTGTGAGTCACTATATAGGTGCTGGGAACTAAACCTGAGTCCTAAAGAAAAACAAGCGCCCCCGTCCCCCCCCCCCCCCCCCCCCCCCCCAGTTTCACATACACACACACACACACACACACACACAAATTTACATCCCTTCCACAGTTTCCCTTCCCTCTTCTCCTCACAGTCCCATCTGCCCTGTTCTCACACCACAATCCACTCTTCCTCCATTTTTGTTTAGGAAAGAACAGGTCTCCCATGAGTATCAACAGAACATGGCATATCAAGTTGCAGTAAGACTAAGCACCTCTCCATGGACTGAGGCTGGGCAAGGTGACCCAGTATGAGGAATATGGTCCCAAAAGTCAGCAAAGTAGTTGGAGACAGATCATGTTCCCACTCTTAGGAGTCCCACAAGAGGACCAAGCTACACAACTGTAACATATATGCAGAGTGCCTAGATCAGTTCATGCAGAAACCCTGGTTATTGGTCCAGTCTCTGTGAGCCCCTATGAGCCCAGGTTAGTTGATTTTGTGAGTTTTCTTGTGCTGTCCTTGAACCCTCTGGCACCTACAGTCCTTTCTCCCCTCTTCTCCAGGATTCCAGAACTCTGCCTATGGGTCTGCATCTGAAGTGTCTCTAAGTGCTGAGACATCTCTCCAGTCCTTTGATTAGTTCTTTATAGTATATTTTAAACTTGGAAACATCTCCAGAAAAATAACTTATTAAAAATAATACATAGATTTAGATATAAAACCATACTCTACTGACAGCAGAATTAAAGCAATAAAAATATCACAAAATTATTACATTAGTAAGCATGCATATATGAACAAAAATATTTTAGTAAAGAGCTCTCAGATTTATTTTAAAATTATAATGGAATTTTACAGGATCTAGAGTATTTTGGCAGTGTTTCAGAGATCAAAACATCAACACAAACCAAAGGCTATTTTTTGTCACAAATTTTGAGGTCTGTTTCCATCAGAAGATTTTGCCTAATATATGTATTAATGGTGGTTTTATAATTTTCTGACACTCTCATATGTAAAGGATAAAGGAAAGATAATTGGGGGAAAAGGACAAGGAAAGAATCAATAGAAAACTAAATTTGCAGTTGAAGATGAACACCATGTTCCAGGAAAAGTCAGTACAGAATGAGCAAAGAGATAAAACATGATTCAGTTATTACAGGTCAAATCCAAAGAAAAAATTATTTAGGTAATCTTGCAGGACAAGAAAAATCATCTAAAAAGAGAAAAAAACAGAATCAATGTAGGGATCTCTATTTCTAATACAGAGTAACAGAATGGATTTACACTCACATCTGAAGCAATTATGACAATTGGGAAAAATGAATTTAGCAGCAGTGATCAACCATTAGACAGTAATGAAAGAAGATAAAGTAAGGCAACTCATAACTATTTACATTTACTCTCCAAGAGGAAGCTGTCTGTGCAATGCATGAAGGGAAAGGATGCAGTGTCCATTCATGGGAGCATCACTTGGAGATGAATAGAACACACGTGTCTGGAGCTCTGTCAGAATTTCCCTTTGAGTCTTTAGGGCAAATTTCTCCATAACAATGACACTGACCACCATGCTAAAAGAATATCAAAATAATGAAGTAGTAGAATTAGTAGACAAGGCATAAAACAGCTGTAATGGTCGCAAGTTCAAAGCTGGTCTCAGTTATGTAGGGGTTCGTGTCTCAAACAAAATGGAAAAAGGTTCAGAGATGAAAACTATGTTAAAGAGAATCAAAGCACCACCACCACCACCACCACCACCACCACCACCACCACCACCAACAACAACAAATCAAAACAAAACAACAACAACAAAAAACAAGGAACAACCAAATATTCCCAACTTCTATTTTAGTTAGGATTTCTATTGCTGTGAAGAGATACCATAACCTCAGCAACTTTGGAAAGGAAAACATTTAATTGGGTGGCTTACAGTTTCAGAGGTTTAGTCCATTATCATCATGGCTAGACATGGAGACGAGCAGGTAGACATGGTGCTGGAGAAGGAGCTGAGAGTTCTACATCTAGATCCAGAGGCAACAGGAAGTAAACTATGTCACTGGATGTGGTTACAGCATAAGAGACTTCAAAGACCACCCCACAGTGACACATTTCCTCTAACAAGGCCATATCTACTCCAACAAAGCCACATCTCCTAATAGTGCCACTCCCTATGAGCTTATGGGGGCCAATTACATTCAAACTATCACAAACCCCAAGCTCAACCAACCAAACCCGCTTGGAGAAAAAACAGTGGGCACTCTGAGACACCAGAGAAGTTACAGTTCACAAACCAGAGTATCAGAGGCTTCCTAGAGAAATCTGGAATTATGAAGAGTGCCCTTGCAGACAATCCTTAGGTGTTCTGGGAACTGAACCTGCATCCTTATGTATGTAAAGCAATATGTTCTAACAATCACCTATGCCTCTAGCCCTATAAGCAAGCTAGCTTTCTTTTCTTTCTCTTTCTTTCTTTCTTTCTTTCTTTTTCTTTCTTTCTTTCTTTCTTTCTTTCTTTCTTTCTTTCTTTCTTTCTTTCTTTCTTTCTCTCTCTCTCTCTCTCTCTCTCTCTCTCTCTCTCTCTCTTTTTCTTTTTTAAATTATTTATGTATTTGAGTGCTTTGTCTGTGTGTAGTCTATACAACAACAGAAGAGAGTATCTGATCTTTTGGGACTATAGTAATAGATGGTTGTGAGCCAGAGGCTGCTGGGAATTGAACTCAGGACCTCTGGAAGAGCAGCTGGTACTCGTAACTGCCGACCCATCCCTCCAGCCCCATAACAAGTTTTCTTAATGATGTATTCACTGGTACTTTAAAATGAATGTTTTCTATTGTGGCATCTTGTCTCATGATCATAAGATGGTAAGAAACTTCCCCTGTCTTGTTTCTATCATAGGTACCATCTGGTCATCACAATACAAAAAGCTGTCTTCAGATGTTACCAAATGTCCCTAAGGGACAAAACTGCCACTGGTCAAGAACCAATCTCATAAATAAGTACTATTCGGGACTGACCTAAAAAAATCCTAAGAGTAAAATTCCAAAGCACAGTACTTGTTACAAATAACTTTAGCCCAGAATAAACCTTGAGAAAAAGGGGGGGGGGATTGTTTCCACTCTAGATAGATAACAATTATTAGGCAAATATGAAACTGACAAATAAAACTACTATTAAGGAGGGATAAAGTAAGCACTCAAAGTACCCTAGAAATGATATATGTGTTAAAGTTAACAGAATGTCATGAAAATTATTTGAACTATATTTTTTATCAGCGGTTCTCAACCATCCTAATGCTGTGACCCTTCAATACAGTTCCTCATGTTGTGGTGACCCACAACCATAAAGTCATTTTTGTTGCTACTTCTTAACTGCAATTTTGCTACTATCATGAATTAAAATGTAAATATCTGATATGCAGGTCAAGAACCCATGCTTTGTATGTTCTAAAAGTTAAGCAAAGACAGGCAATAAGTACAAATCTCAATTGACTTTTTAGATGTGAAAACACCACTAAGAATTAAAATACACCAAACAAATGAATGAGAGTTTAGATACCACAGAAGAAAACACTATTGAGCTAGGAAGTACCACACAACAAAGTAGTTAAAAGACAAAGAGAAAAAAGGAATTTTAAGAAAGAAGGAATGGCAGTGAACTATGAAACACCGTCCAATGTTTGAAGGTAGGTTTAAAAAAAAATGTCTGAAGAACCAACGGCTGAAAAAAACCACAGACATGATACAAAATCTAATGCTGGAGCTCAAGAACGTTAAGCAAACTTCAAGCCAACACACATGAAGGATAAACTAGGATGCCATCATAAAACCATTCAAAAGCAGGAATAAATGAAAACTGTCAGGAGTAAGGGGAGGTGGGAGATGCTGAATGAGGAGCAACCAAGCAAAGATGACAGATGTCTCATCAAGAATAAGTCAAGGAAGAAGGAAGTGGGCAGCAGCTTTCACGAAATCAAAGAAAAATAAATTTGGCAAGCCAAGACTATGGGTGGTAAAAATACTATCCACAGGAAACATAAAACAAAGATGTTTTCAAACCTGAAAGTTAAAAGCATCTATGACCAATACGTCCAAATAACAAATAACAAGAATTGTCAAAGAATGCCCTCTGAGTCTGAAGGAAAATGATGCCAGATGGACCCGACTCTAAGGAAAGAATCAAGAACAATGGAATGGCAATTACATGACTAAATGTACGCTTTATTACTCATTGTTTAATTTGTTTGTTTGTTTGTTTGTTTTGCTTTTTGAGAGAGGATTTCTCTGTGTAGCTTTGGAGCCTGTCCTGGAACTCACTCTGTAGACCAAGCTGGCCTCAAACTCAGAGATCCGCCTGCTTCTACCTCCCAGGTGCTGATATTAAAGGCGTGCACCACCACTGCCTAAGAAATGCCCTTTAGAAGAGTGTCAAAAGTGAAAGAGAAGAAAAGGTATACCATATACTACTAATCAAATCAAAGAGGTGGAGCTAACAGCTGTCTTAGGAGATAAGAATGTCTGCTGTTCCCACATCAGTAGTTCACGGACTTGTGTAACTAACTCTGCCTGACCCTAAGGCCTTTCCTGGACTCCATGGAACCCATACACATACAGCACATGCTCAAACAGATACTCATCTATACATGTACATAAAAAATAAATAATTCTTTTAAAAAATAGTGAACTGGCTAGATTAACAGTAGACAACAGATTCCAGGGTAAAGTATATCACTAAAGATAAACAATGCACAATAATAAATGGATCAGAAACTCAACTCTACATTTTAAGTATCTATTGAAAATGTCCCTTAAAAAGGACAGCATTCTGGGTATATGAAGAGTCTTCAAACTGGGCATGGTGCACACACTTATAATCTCCACTATGGAGGCAGGAGATCAGGAGTACAAGGTCAGCCTCAGCTATACAGAAAGTTAGAGGGCTACATAAAAACAAAAATGGTAGCTGGGTATTGTGGCTCCCAGCTGTAATTCCAGTACTTGGGAGACTGAACTAAGATCACCTTGAGTTCAAGGCTAATCCAGGCTATACAGTGAATTTCAGGCCACCTTGTGTCACAAAGTAAGACAATATGAAAAGCAAGTGAGTAAGGTGGGAGGAAGGGAAGAAAGGAGGGAAAGAGAGAGAGAGAATACAAATAAATATCCTCTTTTTCAGAAATAAATCGATATATGAACAGATAGGTTTGCCTGGCAATACAAAGGTCTTGCAAACATACAGAGTAACACTAAGAGTGAATAGCTACAATCAGATTGAGCAGCAATCCACTTTGATAGTTCTTTTGGTTAAATATAATATACAGAGCTTAAAAGTAATTAAAATTTTATTACTTTGACCAGAATCAATGCCTGTATAACTTACATTAAACTATACTTTTGTATAACTAGTACCTTAACTTTTATTCACCAAGTTTATCTAGACGTGTTATGTATGCTGTATAATCATTAAAAGAATGACTTGTTAGGCCAGACAGATGGCTCAGCAGGAAAAGGTGCTTGCCACCAAATTTGACAACCTGAGTTGGATGCCAGGAACAAACAGTGGAAGGGGAGAACCGATTCCAGCAAGTTGTCTTCTAAGCCCCAAGCAGGCTCTGTGGCAGTCATGTGCACATGCACACACAAACACACCCCACCCCTCAATACAAACAAATATGTAATTGGAGAGGATAAGAATATCAATTTAAAAACAAAAGTAATGAGTTGTTTACATGTTGGGTCTTCAATCCTTCTGCCACAGTCCCACCATTCGCTAAAGGTTAACTACATCCAGTCCACTGTATAATCATTATGCTACTCGTACACTCATCAAATCATTATCCTTCCAAGTAGGTGCATTTTCTACTTGATACTACTTGATACATTGAATTCTATTATGAGACTCTGAAATACAGAGAACTGTAATTTACAGGTTAAAATATTTTACAATAGAATAAACTTCCAGTTTAATAGTCAAATAATACACATATATTATGCTAAATTTTAGGTGGCATACTATTTGAAAACCATAATTTTATACACCAAAAGACTTGAAATAGCAGTTAAATGATACACTGGCATGATGCATACTTATAGTCCAAGCACTTGGGAGGCCAAGTTAGAAAGATCCTAAGAGTTTGCAGCCAGCCTGGGCTACCTGTGAGATCCTGTTGCAAACAAATAAAAATAACCACACTACAAAAACACACTATTGAAACCTTAAAGGAAAATTAAGTCATTTTAAGAAATGGAATAAAATGAAATAATTAAGGAGACAATCTTGAATTCTAGAAATGGCTTTTCACATGCTGGCTGAAGACCTAGTATGACTTTCCATTATGTAACCCCAACGTAAGCATTTATGTGACAGTTATAAAGGGGTAGGAACCGCTATACAGAGAAATCAATAACAATATTGTAAAGCCTACAGCAGCGCACATAAACATGCTGTAGGAGACTTTACCACTAGACTGAAGTAAATAATTATATTTTCAATAAGCATACATCTACAGGATAATGGATTTCATACATGCCCTACCAGCTGTTTCACACAACTACTCAGACAGGAGAATGGCAGCAGCTGTTTGGTCAACACTATGACATAAGATCCTGCTACTTAGTAACAGGTATATACTTCTGTTTGAGATGCCACGTTAAACTCATGGAACAGCAAGGTAACCGTGGGGTGGTTAATTCAAGAGAATCTTTAGTGTACTTCCACCTTAGAAGTTAATTCTTAACCAATTATTTTTATGTCAGAGAACTTAAATTATATGCTGCCCTATTTCCAAATTTAAGAGATTTGTCACAATCAGTGTTTCTGAAATATTAAATCAAAAGGTATCATGCTAATTACTATGGAATAAATAGCAATTATGATACTTTTTAGGCAAATAAGCTCAAACTGTTAGTAGCGCTTATATTACATACTTATATTACTACTGTTTTCCACAATGTTTATATCATTAACGGTAAGTTGCTAAAAAATATGTTTGTGAAACTATTTCAAAAGATCTCATGAAACTGATTTAATAGAATTCTGTGCGACTGAGAAGTTATTTATACTATCTCTAAAGCAGTAGACTTGAAGGTGGTAACACACAGCACATATCCATAAAGATTATTTCTATTGTGTGACAGTGAACTGAGCATATGCTTGCCAGAGGTACATTATCTTGTTATGTTGTGAGCAGGTACCAGCAGGCAGCTATCGTCTATCATGTGACTATGGCTCCAAATGTGAAGTAGCACTTACGGCTATGTAGTACACTCTGGCCTTCTCCACGAGCATCCAGTTCTTCTCCAGATCAAGATGCTTTTCCTTTTTGTAACAATTGGCAGCAGCAAGGTTAGCAACAAGGGACCTAAAACCCCAAGAAGTAGGAAATATGTTTTACTTATAAAGATTAAAAAACTTGCCATTTTATACAGAAATGAACAAACTCTTCAGAAGCTGGTATTGCAGATGGTGAAGCCAGGGAGGTGCTTGATGCCTTCAGGACAAGAGACATGGTAACCAGCCTAAGGACTACCTAAAATTCTAAGGCTGGTATATGAGTTTCTTTTTAACTCCAAAATAAGGGTTTTTTTATATTATATATTAATACAGGTTTTATATATTAATACAGTTCAAAATGCAGTTAAGAAATAGGCTACTAGGTCATTCTGAAATAGGAAATCTATATAAACCAAAATTTCATTTTTATGGTAGAAAAATATCTTTATAAAAATATGACCAACAGACTATAATTGACTATTTAATTTAATGCTTTAAGAGTTCAATATGGGATCAATTTCATAAAATGTACATATAAACATAGATCATATTTACTGTGAGGAATAAATTTGCAACTATTACATTTTAAGGACTGGAATCAATTAGAAGCAAGTCCTGTAGCTAAAAACTCCTGGACAGGGTTATTTTATAGGCGGAAAATTTAAACAGCATACTAAATTTAAAATCTGGTTTTAAGTGCCACTGAAATTGCTTAGTTTTAACCCAACAATTAAATTTAACGAAATAAAAAATTATTCATATTTCACATAATTATAAATCCTTCTTCATTCAGACCTAAGATTTATAAAATTAGTTGGCATTTTTTTTATCTATTAAAAAAATTAAAACAGCAACAATTATGGCTTTTAGAAAAATGACCTCATCGTTTGGGACTTTGGAGATATTTGGTTCCTCTATCTACAAGAAAGTTTCTCTTCCAAAACAATTTTCCATTCATCCATGTTAATTTATTCCTGAATGACACATCTGTTTGTATTAAAACAAAAGTAGGAAAATATGAGGAATCTCAAGAATACACTCAAATACAAACCACAAACATAAAGCATCAGTACCATTCCTTTTGTCTGGTGCCAGGCATTGAACCCATTGCTCACAAATAAAACAACCTAATCATGGCGTAGGGATTTTTTCATTAAAACACTTTCATGTTAACTTTTATTTTAATCACAAAACTATATTTGAGTTCTAAGTTTTACTTACCAGAAGCTGCCTAAAAGAAAAATCTACCCATTCTGCCATGCTCCAGCACTTGTGTTATGAATTAGAGTCCCCTGCTCCCCCTGACCATTTCAGAGTTCTCCTATCTTTTTTCTTAAATTCCAGACTAGGTCTCATGTATCCTAGGCTGAGTTTGAATGCACGATGTAGCAGAGGATGGCGTTGAACTTCTTCTCCTCCTTTTTTTTTTCTTTCTGTTTTTTCAAGACAGGGTTTCTCTGTGTAGTTCTGGTGCCTGTCCTGGATCTCACTCTGTAGACCAGGCTGACCTTGAACTCACAGAGATCTGCCTGGCTCTGCCTCCCGAGTACTGGGATGAAAGGCGTGAACCACCACTGCCTGGCGGCACTGAACTTCTTATCCTTCTGTCTACCTCCTGGGTGCTAGGATTACAGACATGGGCTGCCACATCATGTTTATGCAGTGCTGGGCATGGAACCCAAGGATTTGTGTACACCAGTACAATGCTCTACCAACTGTGCCCCATTCCCAGCCCCACTCCCATGAATAACGTGGGTCACCAAGGCCATAACAGTGGTGGACAAATTGAGTTTTTGACATCTGTAGGACCTAATAATTGTTCTTTAAAATAGCAACTTAGTATATAAAGACAACTTAGCAATTTTATTCTAGTCTTTGTGATGTCAGAAGAAAAATTTGATCCATTTATCATTAATGGGAAAACCTAATTTCTTTTAGGAAAACTGTAAGAGGCAAAGCTTCAACGAGTACATTTGAATAGTGGATAGCTGAATATATAGAGACCTTAGTTTGAATAATGAATAATTTAATTGAGACCTGAAAACTATCAAGTTCTCCTATTCACAAACAAAACAAAACAAAACAAACATGTTAAAGGAAAGGTCTGAAAATTACTTTTATTCCCTAATTATTCTTGAAAGTTCTGTGTTAAAAAATTTTTGACTATTGCCCACATTGCTCGTCAGCACCCTGAATTGCGTCAGGTCCTAATAGGATTCTGCTGGAGGCAAGCAGGAAACCAAAATAAAGAAGGTCAGAAAGGGGACTTTCTTTCTGTTTGCTATGATTAACACCACAAACAAGAAGAACTTGGGGAGAAGAGGGTTTACATCGCTTACACTTCCAGGTCACCATCCATCACTGAGGGAAGGCAGGACAGGAGCTCAAGAGGTTTGGAACCTGGAGGCAGAAGCTGATGCAGACACCATGGAGGAACACTGCTTGTAAGCTAGCTTCTCATAGATTGCTTTGCTAGCTTTCTATATACCTCAGGACCACCTGCCTGTGGGTGGTACTGCCCACAGTGGGCTGGGTTCCCACACATCAATCATTAATCAAGAAAATGCCCCATGGACAGGCCTACAGGTTCATTTGGCAGAAGCATTGTTTCAATTTAGGTTCCCTTTTGACCAAATGACTCTAGCTTATGTTAACTTGGAAAAAAACCTTACTAGCAAAGGAATGGACCATGATTGAAAAACAGCACAAAGAATGGAGGACAAATTACATATTTCTGAGTTATAGAGAACACAGCCAGGCATGGTACACCTATAATCTTGACACTGTGGGAGGCAGAAGTAGAAGGACAGATTTAAGTTTGATACTGGTTAAGTCTATAAGAAAATTCAGACCAGCCAGGGCTGTATCTACAGACCCTGTTTCAAAAATCAGACAAAACAAACCATGTACAAAGAATGCAAAAATTTGTAGTGGGTCAAAATTTTAAGGAGGTAAATTCTGAGGATTTTATAAAACCCTAACAAAGACAGTGATCTTGTTTTTCCCATGCAAAGGAGAAAGAAGGCTTCACTGATGTGGTACTAATAATATTAGAAATGTATATGTAACTACAGGAATACCTGCACAGCAATAAGACAATAAGTAAATAAAACCAGTGCATGGGAGGCCCTGAGAGATATATCAGACGTTCATATAAAGAAGAAATTTCTAAGTAAAGTTGGCAGACAGGAGGGCTGGGACTAACAATACCAACCATTAGCTCTATGAACTTTTCTACTTTGTGGCCGAGGCTGGGGGACTTTCCCACTAGGGACTCGGCTCATATGCTTGTGGGGTGTGTCTGGATCTTTCTGCTACATATCCAAGATTTTGAAAAGGGTTTGAAAGCAGCTCACTGCAAAATGTAAAATGAAGAGCTACTCATTTTAGTCCTTTCCATGTCTAACTGGAAAAGTGACAGCAGGCAGCCCTCAACCCGTGGCATGCACCATCTGCGCCTCTCTGATTTGTTTTAATATAGCATATTTGACTGTGGAAAATGTCATATTTAGTCACTCTATAGCCCTGTGACCTGCTCTGGTTGCTTGACCCCTGTTTTTTTTCCTGAGTGTCTTTTGTTTTCTGTTGATTTCAAGAACAGTAGTGCCAATGACCGTCTGTTGTAGAGCGACCCCAGGGGCTCACATTGCTGTAGTGTGATGCCACTATGCTATCTGAACAATAAAGACTTCTGAAATGTAATAAAAACGTGTGTGTGTGTGTGTGTGTGTGTGTGTGTGTGTGTGTGTGTGTGTGTATGTGTCTTCCTCCACCACCACTCCCATCTCCATACTCCACGTGCAGGATCCAATTGTGTAGTTCATCCTGGATAGCAAACTCGTGATTTTCCTGTTTTGGCCTCTTAAATGTTGCAACTGGACAGGCATGAGCTATGACTTGGCTTGGTTGCTGACTGAATGGTGCCTTATCACGACTGGTGGTGTTTAACATCGGTTAAACATTAAGCTATGTGGCACACATGCTTCTATAAGCAGATTTTGATACTCTGGTATCAGGTTATGCTGACAAGATAATTCTTTCTTTTCTAACGCAAGTTCAGCAAATTACAAGATGTAACCCCCCCAAAAAAACCATTTTCTTTTCCTAAGTCTAATTATACAAGGTAGAGACTATATTAGATAATCTCAAGCTTTCACTGCAATATCCCTTATGAATTTAAAAGAAGGTCTAACAAAAACAAACTTAAAAACACAAGAGGCAGGTCTGTGAGATGGCCCAGTAGCTAAAGGAGATTGTCTGATGACGCACACCTGGTGACCGAGTTCAATCCTAGGAAGCCATATAAAGGCAGTAGGAGAGAAACAGCTTCACAAAGCTATCCTCTGGCCCCTCCATGTGTGCCATGGTACGCACACATACCATACGAACACATCACCACAATACATAAATCAATAAAGGAAATTTTATTCAAAAATAAAAAACAAAAAAGGAAGATGGGCCTGAAGGCTCACTGCTAAGAGTTTGAGGACAGCCTGGTCTACAGCGTAGGATGCTGTCTCAAATAAAGTAAAGCTAAAAATAAATAAAATAATTACATCGGTGACAATGACTATGATTAAAAAAAAGTTCAACAAGTGCTGGTATGGATGCAGGGAAAGCAGAATAATTATTCAATGTTGGGCGTACAAAGTGGTGCAGCTACTGTGGGAACTCTTCAAAGATTAAATTCTTAAACAACATGTCAGGCTGGGTGGTGGTGGTGCACACCTTTAATTCCAGCACTTGGGAGGCAGAGGCAGGTGAATCTCTGAGTTCAAGGCCAGCCTGGTCTACATAGTAAGTTCCAGGATGGCCAGGGCTACACAGAGAAACCCTGTCTCGAAAACTATTAAAAAACAAAACAAAACAAACAAAAAACATGTGTAAGATTTCACCTGCATCTTTAACAACAAAACAGAGTACAAGAAGTTTAGAGGAAGAAATTGTGTTTTGGGGGGATAGGAGAGTAGATTTTATCAAACATATTGTAAACATGTATGACATTCTTAAATAGTAAAAAAATTAAACACATTAAGGTAAAAAATAACACAAAGAAGAAGAGTTTACTGAACATTAGAAATGATTATCAACGTGAAGTTTATTTCAAACTGTAATTCGGGTTTTGTCAATGTGTCCACAGCTCTGAGGAGAGGGTGTTCCTGGTTGATAATGACTTACCTGTTGCCCCCAGTGATGCATGCAGCGCAGGTTCCAGTTGGCTGCTCATTCTGCTCGTAGTAATGAGCATCCACATGTGCTTCAGCAGCTTTCCTCTTCAGGATCTCCCCAAACTTATCTATCCCAATGCATCCAAAGAATGTTGCTGCTTTGTGTGGCTCCTGAATCATCCACTGAAAAGCAAGAACATAAATGACTGAATGGGTCAGAAACAGTACAGATAATGCAGGACTCTTCTATGGATGCTGGCCTGAAAGGCATGCTTTGTGATGACGATGAATGGAACTTCAACACTGCACTACTGCTTAGGATAAGAACCTTGACAAAACAGCCATACACGTCTTACTCTACTACATGAGGAATAGATGTAGAGTTTAATGGGTAGACACAGAAAACAGTACATTAGAATTCAGAAGCTCAAGTTATACAGACTTTAAATCAAATGCTGGCTGTTTACAGGAAAATAAAGTTAAGTGCCAATAAAATGAGCTAGCATAGCATTTTCATGGAAAAATACAGAATTCACTTTGAAGACTATTTTGATAAAATGTTTGCCCCTGATTAGTTGTGTTATTAGTAACATATCACTTGATCTTTCAACCTTTTTTTCCCTTAAATTTTTTTTTGTTGTTACACAGGTCTCACACTGTAGCTCAGGCTGGCCTAGAATTTACTGTAGAACACAGGCTAACCTAAAACTCATAACAGTGCTCCTGTCTCAGCCTCTTTAATTCTGGGATTATAGATATGAGCTACCCTCTTGGCATCATTTAACCTGTCTACAGTTTATTTCTCTCATCTGTAAAATGGGGAAATGATAAAAACATGCTTTATAAGGTAGCTGAAGATTACGTTTTAAATAACACAGGTTAATACATATGTAAAGCTGAGTATAGTACCCATGATACAATAAGCAATACCTATCAGCTATTATAATCAATATTTTTATACTTCTTGAAATAATTCATCCATAAATTATGCTAAGGCATACTCATGCTTAATACCATTAAAATGATAAATGTCAAAAATTATGGCTGAGCATGGTGGTTTATGCCTGAAATTCCAATACCTGGGAGATGGAGGCATGAGAATCAGGAATTAAATGTCCAGTCTTGGCTACTTTGCAAATGTGTATGAGGTCCTATGAGACTCTGTCTCACTCCCCACTCCAAACATGAAGAAAAGCGTTCAGTTCTGGACTGAGGGTGGACTTCTGAGCTTTCATCACAGAAGCTACCTTTTGAAGTAGACGGCAATTAATTAAATCAACAGATAGAGAATGAGATATTGTGGAAAGCACAGCTCAAAATGAGCCATGTATATCATAGCCATGATCTCACGGCCCACGGATGACTGAGGTTGAAAGGGCAGTGGATCTCCGCAGTGGAACAACATTTACAGGAGATGAGAGGACTGCTGCACACACTCACTCACTGTGACTACTACTGGGTGACTAAGACGAGCAGGAGCTGAACCCTGCCAAAATCACAGAACTGAGAAGGGGGGGGGGCTCATGAAGCCCTATCCCTATTTGAGGACCCGTTGGCAATTGATTGCTGCTGGAGTTGGAAAAGTCAGCATCCTTTAGAAATGCTGGCTCTGAGAGGCCACCCATGCTTTGGCAGATAGATGGTCCTATACTTTTGCTCATACAGACGAGAGAGAGAGAGAGAGAGAGAGAGAGAGAGAGAGAGAGAGAGAGAGAGCGATAACAGTGATAGTGAGCTGGGGAGGGATGGGAGGATTTGACGCAGAAACATTATATGCATGTATGAATATTAATTTTTTAAAGATAGAAATGTTAAAATTCTAACTACAAATATCTCATCATGTCATTAAAGTGATTCTTGTAAACTTAAGTATTTTTGTTGTAAATGATTCATCATGGATTTCTTTTAATATGCATGGTTTTCACTGATTTGAACTCTTTAAATTAGCTCAAGTCCCCGAGGCTTCTCATCTTTTATTAGTGATTCTAAAGAGATCATCTCTCTTTGTTCCAAATATAGTTGTTAAAATTCTCTGTATATTAAGTTAAAAAAAAAAAAGCACCAACATAAGAGGCTGGAGAGATGGTTTAGTGGTTAAGAACACTTGCTAAGAGCCCAGGTTCAATTCTCAACACCCATATTGCAGTTCACAACTGCCTATAGTTCTAGTTCCAATGTACCCAATGACTTCTTCTGACCTCCTGGGTATTTACATGCTTATTTGCATAAAGGCAAAACACTCACACAGATAAAATGCAAATAAAATTTTAAAATAAACATCAACATAGATTTTGATAAATACATTTTCAAATAATGAGCATAAAAATGTATATATACATATATAATTACATATGTACACAAATATATTTGAGGGGCAAAGGAATGAGGACATAAACAAAGATAAAGAAAGCTACAGAAGTGACATAAGCTAACTGCCTGATGACAAGGAGTCCTATTTCAAGAGATTTAGCCTTAAAATCCACATACAACACTACAGATGTAATCATTTATATTTTATCCAAAATCAAATAAAGTTACAAACAACAAAGTCTATGTACAGAAGACTTGTTGAATAAACTGGATGAACCTGTTTGACAGAAACCCTAAACCACACACAAAAACAAGGAAGGGTTTAGAGAATAGTCCATCTAAGTAATTCTAGCATTAGGAGGTAGAGGCTCCAGTTGGGGTTTGGCAGGCCATCTTGGGATACAGAATGAGTTCAAAGCCAGCCTGAATTACACAAGAAAACCCAATCTTAAAAACTAAGGCCTGGGAATGTGGCTTAGTGGTAAGCACTTGCAGGGCCTTGAATAAAGCCAAATGTTTCAGTCTCCTGCATAGCAACAAAACCCTAACCCAAAGCATCCATGTGTGTAGACTATTCTCTAGGATATCTCTGAAACTAGGAACATTTGAAGAGAAAGAAAACTTAGAAGTAAAAATATCCGGGGAAAGCTTCCAGACACTGAATTTGTCAATGCTTTCTAAGGAATTATAACAAACCAAGTCAAATGAAGCAAAAGTAAATAACTATGACTACAACAAACTTGAGACCTACTGAATAGCAAAAGGAATAATCAATAAAGTAAAAGGGCATCTGATGAGAGGTTAAGATCAAGAATACCTAAGAAACTTCTACAACACCACAATGAAACAAATAAACTGACTGAAATATGGCCAAAGTTGTTGAGCAGTTGTGTTTCTAATCACCCAAATGGCCAATAAGCACGTGAAGATGCTCAACAGCACTAATCATCCGGGAAAGAAAAAATCAAAAGCACAATCAAATGTTACTTAATACTGATCTTGAATGTCACCATGAAAAGAGTAGAAAATAAGTGTTGTTGAGGATGTGGAGAAATTACCCTTGTGCTGCGGCAACTAGAACACAAAACCAGAAAGGTGCAAGTTCAGAAGTCTCTGATACTAGACAATAGGCAGGGCAAGCCTGTGACCTGACATCATATGCCCTGGTTCAGGGAACAAGAAGCCTGGCACTTGCACTGAAATTAGTGCATACCAATAAGCTCTGAAAGAAATGCAGGGAAAAAAATTGTGAAAAATTAAACAGTAAGCTAAAATTTATAGTGACTCTTAAAATTCTGGCTACATATTTGATGGGGGGGGGGGGGCAGAGGGGCTTGGTCTTGCCTCAACTGAATGTACCAGGCTTTGTTGACTCTCCATGGGAGGTCTTACCCTTTTGGAGGAGTGGATGGGGGGTTGGGCAGGGGAGAGTGTGTGTGTGGGGGAACAGGAGAAGGGATAGGATGGAAAACTCTGGTTGGTATGTAAATTGAAAAAAATTTTAAATAAATAATAAAAAATTCTGGCTACATGTAACCTGTGCATGTTTCAGTAATATAAGAAATAAGGATTCTACATAAATGCTCTCAAATAAAAATCATGAAAGTAAGCATGGTGGTACATGTCTGTAACCCCAGCACTTGAATTAGAGGCAGGGAGATTGGGAGTTTAAGGTCATCTTTGGCTGCATAGTGGCTTTTGGCAGTAGAGTCTCTAGAGGTACTAGAGCAGTGGTTCTCAACCTGTGGGTCACAACCCATTTGGGGTTCAAACAACCCTTTGATAGGGGTCACATATCAGATATCCTGCATATCAGATATTTACAATACAATTCGTACAAACAGCAAAATTATACTTATTAAGTAGCAACGAAAATGATTTTATGGTTGAGGGTCACCACAACACAAGGAACTATATTCAAGAGTGGCAACTTTAGGAAAGTTGAGAACCGCTGTAATAAAAGGACACAGAATGTGGAAGATTAATTTCTCCAACTATGTAGCTTTTGGGAGGCTGTCATCTACACTGAGTGGGGCTTTTCAGTGACACTTCCAGAAGTAACCCTCACCCTGCTCTTGCAAGTAAGCCCCATAAACTCATTGGTTTATTAAAGTGTACTTTGATGGAATCATTACTTTGATCTGTCATTGGTGTTCTATCTGGGGGAATAGAAGTTTATGTCTCCCAAGGAAGGTAGCACAATAATGACACATAGTTTGAATGCAATCTCAACCAACACCTCAATAGGATACATAAGGGAACTAAAGGGCTGATTCCATAATCAATGAAATATGAAAAAGGAGCTAGACAGGCAAAAGCTAGGAAGTGTATCACTCTGAGAGATATCAATGCTGCTAAAGACTAAATTAATCTTCAATTATAAAATGTATGATCTTGTGGATACTGTAAAAATCAGAAATGCCTAACTAGTCATTATTGGTATAAATATCTGAATTAGTTTAATTCAACTTAAATAAGAATAGAAACAGCAAAACATTCTTAGAAAACACCCAGGCGAGGCATTAATTACAACGAAGGGTGCTGGGGGGTTTCTTTCTGTATGCTTTGAATATATGTTGTTCCCATTGGTCAATAAATAAGCTGTTTTGCCCTATGACAAGGCAGCTTAGAGGCAGGCGAGAAATCCAAGGAGAGAGACAGGAAGGAGAAAGGTGGAGTGGGAAAGATGTCGGACTGCCATCCTAGGAGCAACATGTAATGGGATCCAGGTAAAGCCACGGAACACATGGTGATACACAGTTTAATAGTTATGGGCTGAGTTAAACTATAAGAGCTAGCTTATAAGAAGTCATGCACAACAGCAGAAGCACCGCCTCCTTCGGGGCTTATAGCCCAAGATCATGGGTGGAGCAAATAAATACCACTACAGAAGGGATCAGATAAGGCTTCTGAAGATATATGACATCATCAATTGTCTGTAAAAGATATGCTTGAATTTTTGGAACTGACAAAAATGAACTTCAAAGAAAGGCATATAGGATAGCACACAGTGTGTTTTATGAATATAATTATGGTGTTCCCAGAACAAAAGAAATCCCAGTCCAAAAACACTAATTTTTCTCAGTATCACTTGGGCACTACAAACTGCCCCAGCCTCAGACCCAGACTAATCATCAGCACGTTCACTCATTACCTGACCTGGACGTTTGCATACTGCCTTTTAATCACAGAAATTGCAAATAAATTTGTCTTTGCAAAGTACCTGTGAAGTCACTGAAAGCAATGTGGCAGTCTAACACTAAAAGGGAAAGATGTGGAGGAGTGGTTCTTGTGTATGACAGATGTCGTTGAGCTGCCCTTGAAAAACTAAACCATCCTGTGGAGGGACCTTGTTAGTGCAGCAGTTTTGAGTCTCGCAAAAACATCCAGGGGACTTGGTGTGGGTTTGCTGCAGGATCACAGGGGCCTACAAACGCACAGCTTGGGAAACAAGAGCACATGTTATCCAGAACTAATAAAAAAGATAACCAAAGGAGTATCAGAAGTGTAATAACAGAGCAACTCTGTAGGAAGGAAAAATCTAGTGGGAAATATAGGCCTAGGCAGGATAATTAAATGTCACTTTACAAAGTGTAAGCATAGTCTGCAGGTGTAATAAAGCACATGGAGGTTTCTCTGCAAATGAGTGAGATTATAAAAGCCAATGACTATTAATGCAAGGAATCAGACAGAGTAAATTTACACCCGAATTTAAATAGTTGCTGAATAAATGGCATATTAAGCTACACACTAAGAGTCTTTAACAACATATTCAAAGATTTCTATTAATATTAACTTCACCTTTCAGATGAATTCTCTCTTCACCCAACTGTAATGTTTAGGACAATATAACTGCCAGTGATGCCTGAGAGCCATCACTTTTAAGATAATGCCACATGCTTTAATTTCAGTCATAATTAAATGATGAAGAATGACACCTAGATACTAAACTAATTGAAAGATAAGCCAGAGACAGGAAATTTCATGACAGAAAAACCAGGGAGGCACTCCAGGAAAACTTAAAAGCACAGCTGAAAAGAACATGGAATGTCAAAACTGGGAAATAACAATAAGCACCTATCAAATGAAGAACAGCAATTGAAAATGAGAGTGGGGGGGGATGGGGGGGAGGCTCAGCAGGTGGAGTCTTCTTAAACATGTCAACAGACCACAGTGTTCACCCTGTGCATGGGAAGTGTGTAACCATCCTGACCGTCCAACTCCAGGGCATTTTCAATGTCTCAAAAACAAGTCTGTACACACTGACATTGTCTCAACCCCTATCCTCTAGAGGTACTACAACCAACTACAAGACTTTTGAGTTATTCCCCTGCCTTCAGCTTTGCTTTTCCTCAATCTACTCCATTTTGAGGGAGCTTCCTAAGATGTCCTCTCCTCAACAGAGCATGACCTCTCCCCCATGCAGCTTCGCGACAGAACCATCCTTTAAGCAGCACTCCCAGGCCAGCTTCAGCACTCCATTCGGCTGCCCAACCCACTCTTCTGACTTTCCAATTTAGAACTCCCTCTACCTCCCTCCCTCCCTCCCTCCCTTTTTCTCCCCTCCTACCCTCTCATAGCTCTTGTATCCCAGGTTGGCCTGGAACTCCCTGTGCAACCAAGGATGACTGGACTAGTAGATCCTTCACTTCCCAAGTGAATGGGATGACACATGTGTACAACTCCACAGTGTATGTAGTACTGAGCTGATTCATAACCTTTATATCTCATTTTCAGAAGTAAATATTGTCCAACCTCTATACTGTGCGCTGATGTTAGATAATGCCACAGCAGATTCATTATTACCATAAATTAGTTTTAGTTAATTATATTTTCCAGCTTAACACACTTTCTTGGCTTAGTAGAAAGACCTATCGTTTGCATTTCCAAATCTAAATGACTGTCCGGTACTTTCTGTGTAGTTAACAATCAATAAATAGTAAGTGAATGAACAGGAAAGATGGGGTTATTGCTTCAGAAAGCATTTAGCTTAAGAATACACAGAAACCACAGACAAACATACCCTACTGCTTATCATACGAGATACACATGCAAACAAGTGGCTGATCAAGACCCAGGAGATCTGAGCAGCTCTGAGTTGACACACAGTGGCCAGAGTCACAACAGGGCATTCCATGACACGGCATTGGCACGGTGAGTATTTTAAGATGAAGGAATCTGAGAAATAATGGCAGGAAAGAAATTTTTATCTTTCCCTCAAGTGTCCTTCTGACAAGAAGAACGTAACACCCAAGTCTCGGAAGATGAGGGACACCAAGAGGAACAGAGATGCCTTGTCAACTTTTTTTGATTTGTTAATTTTTGTTCAAACTCCTTTGTCCTTTTATCATCTTCCAACAACTTTTAACTTTTCACCAAACATTGTATAAAAACAGTCACATTTGTCAATAACTGCTTCATCAGCTATCATTTCCTCTCTGCCATATAATACTTACATTGAATAAATCCCTTTGTTAATGTCATTTGTTAGAGGCCTCAAGTAGAATGTAGAAAGCAGGAAGGAAAGCGCCTGCGGCCTCAATGGTACTGAAGAATCAGGGCACACAGGTTTTTAAAGGAAAAAGGAAGAGACAGGAGAAGCAGTGGGGAGAGGCTGGTAGAGGATGGTGGAACAAAAAAATCTAAATTACTTTCAAATACAAAACTGTAAACCGTAAAGATAGATTCTTATACTAAAAATATTGAATTTCTTCTAAAGAAACAGTACTGGGGCTGGTTAAATGGCACACCCTGTGTGAAGTCAATTCAGCAGGGTAAAGTGGGTACTTACTGCTCAAGTCTTGTGCTTAATTCCCAGAACCTTAGTAGACACCTACTGCAAGTTAGTCTCTGACCTTCCTCTGCACATTATGGCAAGGGCACATTCAAAGACCCATACCCAAATAATCACATGCATGTTCACAAATGTGCATACACACACACACACACACACACACACACACACACACACACACACACAGAGTTCCTATTTCTTTTTTGAAAACAGTTTTGTTTTGTTTTCTACAATACACAAAGTATATTGAATGTGCTATATTTGGAGATATCATCGATACTATAACTACTTTATAGGGTTCAGTATAGAATCCAGCAATAGAACTCAATAGAATAAATTTTATTAATTATTTTAATTACTACTGTTTTAGTCCTACTATCAGTATCATTAACACCACTGTTATTTATTATTCTGTGTGTGCATGGTGTGCTTGTGTGTTTGTACGTACACATGTGTGGAAGTCAGAGGCCAACTCTGGGCATTCAGTCATCTCCTGTCTTTCTGTGGGTTCTGAGAATTGAACTCATGTCATTAGACTTATATGGTAAATGCTGTTACCCACTGAGTTATTTCTTACCCAGACACTGGGCGTTTAACTCTGGCATTTTTCAGAAGAGGATTTACAGACTGCATATAATTACTAAGAGGGACCAGGCCACAGGCACAAGTAGTATGGAGACAGAGGGAACATGCATATAACACAGAAACAGTAGGAAGGATGCTTTTTTTCCTGTTCAAACAAAACAAACAAGGTTACAGGACTGCAAAATATTAACAAGGAAAATAATTTTACTGAAAGATATTTAATTTCATTTAAAAAATACTGCTGTAATTTTGCGGCTGTTATGAATCATAACATAAATATCTCTTTTCCAATGGTCTTAGGTGACTCCTGTGAAAGGGTTGTTTGACCCACAGAAGGGTTGAGACACACAGGTTGAGAATCACTGATAACATCGTGAGGCTGGAGAGATGGTAGTTAGAAGCATATACTGCTCTTCCAGGACAAAGGTTAGGTTCCCAGCACCCACATTAGGCAGCTCACAACCACATTTAACTCAAGTCCATGGGATTTGACACCATTGGCCTCTGCAGCCACCTACACTCATGTGCATATACCCCACCTACACTAATCAAAAATACTAAGAGGTGAAAAGATTTACATGATCTGAAGAGAAGAAGGGGAGGAAGAATTGTAGGAGACAGACGGGTCTAGGACACCAAGAGAACATGGCCCACAGAAACAACTAAGCAGGGCTCATAGAATCTCCCAGAGACTGAATGTCTACGTTAGGTCCTCTGCAAACATGCTGTGGTTGTTTAGCTTGGTATTCTTGTGGGACTCCCAACAACGAGAGTAGAGGGGGGGCTCTCACTTTTGCCTGTGCTTGGAACCCTTTTCCTCCTACTAGACTGCCTCCCTCATTCAGCCTGGATATGATGGTATGTACCTAGTCTTTTTTTTTGTTTTGTTTTGTTTTGTTTTTGTTTTTTTGAGACAGGGTTTCTCTGTGTAGCTTTGCTCCTTTCCTGGAGCTCACTTGGTAGCCCAGGCTGGCCTCGAACTCACAGAGATCCGCCTGCCTCTGCCTCCCGAGTGCTGGGATTAAAGGCGTGCGCCGCCGCCGCCTGGCTAGTACCTAGCCTTATTGTAAGTTGTTATGCCATGTTCGGTTGACATCCTGGGAGGCCTGATCTTTTCTGAAGGAAATGGAGGAGAAGAGGATCTGGGGAAGAGGAGCGGTGTGAGTAGGGGGACTGGCGAGAGTGGAGAGGGGGGACTGCAGTCTGAATGTAATGTCTGAGAGAAGAATAAAAATAAAAATTACAAATTCTTTTGAAAAGAAAAGCACCATGGAAGAGTGCTATGAGACAGAGTGTCCAACAGGCTTAGGAAGAAGTAATTCTATGACTTTGCACAGGTAACTCACTCTCCAGCCGTCATTGTCCTTAACCATATGCACTAGGAAATTACAATGATGTTCTAGGGATCTACCACAGCTACACAAAATGCAGAAAGACATACTTTACGAAACATAAATCACATAAAATCTGATGATGGCAAACTGAAACTATGTTGGTAAGGAGAGGCGACGGAGAAACCTTTAGAGAAAAACAAGTGGTCTTTTGAAGTAAAGATGTCATTAAGATGCATCTGCCCAGAAATCCTACAAAATCCAAGAAAGGAGGTAACTAGCAACCCAGGAGCAAGAAACACACCGAGACACATCCTTCTCCTTTACTATTTCTAGCATGCTTTATAAAAAGCAAAACCCCCAAGGCAGTAAACATCTGCTCATCAACACCTATCAGCAGCAACATCAGAAACATGAGGCAAAGGTCAAGTCAAAGTTTATTGACGATGATGAACTATGACAGCCTCTATTAAATTACCCCTTCCTTCAAGGTGCATGTGATCAAAGCAGCAAAAGATATTTTCACTCAGTCACATAACAAGCTATTTGTTGAGATTGAAACATCTGGTCAATATCTCCTAACACTGCAATTTCATGCACAGTTAGCATTAGGGCACATTTCTCCTCTTCTTACAGGGTCCATAAGAGTGGCACATATGGCTGATCATTTCATTCAAAAAGGATTCAATTCAAAGCATTACACGCAATCGCCTGTGCTTTATGGTGTTTTAAGCCTACCTGCCATCGTTTTCCATCATCATTGCTGACTGCTGCTCTCTTCTACTATAAAAGCCTGTAAATATGACAGAGCACTTAAGACTTAACGGCTTTCCTGAACTGGAGTTAGAAAGCATTTATGACAAGGAAATGTATAGTGTCAAGTCATTTTTTCTATTATCAAGAACACCCAATACATTCAAGTATTAACCATTTTATTTAGCAAATATCTAGTATAGATTAGTAAAGTAATATTTTTGAATACTGTGTGTGTGTGTGTGTGTATAGTATGCATGTGTGAACATGAGTGTATGGTTGTGCTTTCTGCACGTGTACACATGTGGAGGCTAGAACTTGATGGAGTGCCTTCCTCTATTACTCTTCACCTTATTTTTTGAGACAGGGTCTCTCACTGATCCTGAGCTTGCCATTTCAGCTAAAATGGCAAGTGAGCTGCGGGCATTCACTTGTTTCCAGACCCCACTGGGTTAAAGAAGCATGCTGTCTGGCTTGTATGTAGGTGCTGGGGATCCAAACTCAGGTCCTGATGCTTCCGTAGCAAGCACTTTACCCACTGAGCCATCTCCCCAGTGACAGAAACCGATCCAAATATTGACTTTGGGCACAGTACATTTATGACGGTATTCTTGAATATAACTGTCAAGTATAATAAATAATAACAAAACAGTACTGTAGAAATTTAAGTTGATTTGAGGGCTGAAGAGATGGCTCAGAGTGTAAAGGTACTTAGCAACAAGTCTGATGATCTGAGTTTAATCCCTGGAATCCACAATAGGGAGAAACAAAGTCCTACAAGATGCCCTCTGACTTCATATGAGGCATGGCACAAAGGTGCCCACACACAGAAATGAGAAAAAAAACTTTTTTAAAAATTATGTTTTGGGGGGAGGGGGGATGGTCACATTGGGACAGGGAGATAAGTGGAATTGGAATGTATGATGTGAAATCCACAAAGAATCAATAAAAGTAAAAAAAAATTAAAAAAAAATTAATTTTAGTAGGAGTGTTCAGAACATTTTAAGTTGATAAAGAATAATCCTATACTAGAAAGAATCAGGATGCCACAATTTTATCAATCACATATGCTGAAATTTTTCCACTTGAAATTCATGCATTTGTTGCCATGGTAACAGAGTCCTTTCTTGAACACTTACAGTAGCAAACCTGAACTCACACCGTGGATTTCTCTTTTTGCTTCCCTTCCTTTGGGATTACAGCTTCAAGGGCTAACTGGGGTGGGAATGGGGCATATGCAAAGCTTCAGTTTCACATTTCCTTTGACACGTTTCCTCACAGCATGACTGTGTAAGGAGAGCTATTTTCTAAAATTTAGGGATTTCTCTCTCTAGCCAATAATAATAGAGGGGATTTGAATGAACAAATATTCTTGTGATGAGTGTCACTCCTGACCATTTGACTATAGTAATACGAAATGACTAGTGAAGAAAAGAGATTAGCAAAAACACAAGGCTGAACTGGCATCCAAGTTACAGAGAATGTCCTGGACTGCAATTCTGCATGCAATGTAAATATTTTGTTTGTTCATTTGTTCATTAATTTAGTCAGTCAAGTCAATCTGATGACATTTATAGGATGTTAGGCACAGTGTTGTCATAGGAACACACACTACAAAGTGACTTCCTTATGTCATGGAGATTCTAAATACCAGAAAAAGCAAAGAAACAAGCAAACAAACAGACAAAAGCCAGGCTTGGTGAGGCATGCCTGGTGGCCACACCACTTAGGAGGCTGAGGCACAGCACTGCTGAGCATCCAAGGCTAGCCTGGCTTACACAACCTTACCTTATCTCACAGCATAACCAAAGGGCCTGAGAAATGGCTCAGCAGGTGAAGCAGCTGTCAGCTAATGATGGACCTGAGTTTAATCCATGAGACCCAAACAGGAAAAAATTCATTCCTCCAAGTTAGCCTCTGACTGCCACACGTGTACCATGACATTCGAGTAACCACCCTCCCCAACACACAAATCAATGTAAAACATACAAAATAAACCCAAACCCTATCAATCACAAAAATGGGTAAAAACTACCAAGTTTTTAGGAAAACTAACAGCTAAGGATGATCCAGGAAAGGGGCCAAGAAAGGTAAGGTAGACATAAAGTATGTAAATATGTGGATAGGAGAATCAGAATGAGTTTAAGGAAGTTCCTGAGCCAAGAGATGGTGCTCCTCTTTCTTCTAAGTCAGACAGGACTTTCACATTAAAATAACTGAACAGCAGCATAGGCAATAAAAGACAAAACTGAACTGGAAAAAACAAAGAGGCTCTAGATTATTTGGGCCTTGTTGGTATAGTAAGGATATCAATTTTAGTCAGACTGTAATAGGATGCCAGTGAATGATTTTAAAGAACACCAACTTATCAAATGTACATAAGGATTTCTTTTGCTATTTCATGTAATAAGATCATACAGGAAGGGAGGGTGTTAGTCACAGTGCACATTTAGTTCAATGGAAAAGCCTTTGAGCTTTATCTTTAAACTGTTCCTAGATTTCAACTGCTTTCCCTAAATTCCACTCTGGCTATCCATCCATGCTACTCTATCTTGTTAACAGGATCACAACAGTTTCCTAATCTCCCTGTTATCAGCACTAGGTACATACAGATATCCCCATCCTTTAAAAACATGAGAGCATGCCATTCAGCTGCTCAAAACTCTACAATGTTGCCCATTCAGCAAGAGGCAAAGTCCACAGAAGCCTAGAAAAGGCTCTTCTAGAGCTCAAAGCCACTGGGACTGCCTCATAGCCTTAACTCCTTCTCCTAACAATAATATTTGGGTCCAACCACATTGAACTTTGTATTGCAAGGATTCTGAAGCTTGGCAAGTATGCTCTCCTTCAGCAAGCATTGGCCCTTTACTAGATAGGGTCAGTGGATACTGTGCATGTCTTTACTTACTCATCTTTAAACTCTTTATTCAGATCAAACCTCCTCAACAAATTATGCTGTAAAATGTTTCCTTTAATTTAATATTCTCATGCTCTTCTTGTCCTTATTCCTTATCATTTTTTAATTAACACCCCCAAGGGATGGCTCAGCAGTTAAGTGTGACTGATAGAAAATCCTAAGGACAGGAGTTTGGATCCTAGCATCCAACAAGCTGGTTGTCCTGAAAATGGTGGTTAACTCCAGCTCTGAGGGATTCAACACTTTCTTCTATGTACACAGACAGACAAATAAATAAATCAACGAGTGAATTTTTCTTTTTTTGCATTTATTGGTGTGTGTTCGTACAGTGTCACTGCAAAGGTGTGGAAGTTAGAGGACAACCTGTCCGATCCTTCCCTCTCCCTGGCTCTTATCACCGTCTATTCTACTTATGTTTACAACTATTATAATATCTATTATATTATCTTCTCCCCTAACAAAAATATTAGGTTCATTAAATCAGGAACTTGTTTTTATTTACTAGTGTATCTTAGCTTTCAGGACACAGAAAATGATCATTATTTCATGAACAATGTTGCTTAAAACATCAAAAATGAGAAATTATGAATAGTATAACAGATAACAAAATTTTATTTGATAACAACTATCACTGCTGCTAAAATAGGATTTTATAACATGAAAACAAAATACGATAACTATCAGATGTTTATATTATTTAACACTGCATGGTATCACCCCATTTTTTAATAACATTAGAACCTATGTAGTTCTCTAAAGTAAGGAAAGTAGTAAACTATCAAAAGGATAACAGCAGAATATCACAATCACCTAGAGACACAAAAAAATGCAAAAGCATAAATGATGTGGATAATTACAAGAAATAATTCAATCATGATTGTAAATCCTGGGAAATACCTTATTTTATTTAAATTTATTTATTTATTTTTAACTTATGTGTATGTGTGCATCACAGGCATACAGAACTGTGAAGGTGAGAGCTGGAATTATAGACTGCTGTGAGGGGCCACGTGGGGGCAGGGAACTGAACCCTGGTCATCTGCCTGTCCTTAAGCTCTGAGGCATCCCTCTGGCTTCTACCATGAAATATTTGGATAGAAAACTGTTTATCTTCCTCCCTCCCCCTCATCTGACAGGTTAGCATGTAGCCCTTGACCTTCAAATAATTTTGCCTCCATTCTCCAGTTTCAGGGATGGAAAGGAAGGACACTACCAAACCTGATTTGTCATATTTAGACAGGTGATTAGAATCATTTAGGCATAAAATAAAATGGTATTTAATATTTGGGTCATAGACTAAAATGTTGTTTGGCAAAATGTCGATGAGTATTGGTACTAAAAGACTGGATAAGTACACGAGTTTCAGAACACTTTTATTTCTGTGTATGTTTGAAATTTCTTGCAATAAAAAGTTAGAGAGTAAGAATATAGGATGAAATCGTGATGAAAGATGAAAAGTCAAACATTTATCCCCAAACATTATTTTAAGAATGTGCTGTGTCTGGTAGAACATTACCTTTAATCCCAGCACTCAGGAGGTAGAGGCAGAGGCAGAGGCAGAGAGATCTCTGCGAGTTTGAGGCCAGCCTGGTCTACAGAGTAAGTTTCAATCAGGGCTACAGACTGAGAGGCTGCCTTTCAAAAAGCTATTTCACCCCCAAAGACAACCTATAAATTACAGTGTGACGCAAGGAATACATCAGCATGGCTCTCAGCTCTCTCGGAAGCCTGCTTTGTAAAAAGTGAATTCTGAAAAGGATAAGTAGTAATAAGGGTGGGGAAGAGGGATTTTTTTAAACTAGATATTACTCTATACTATTTAACAAATGTAACTGAAACAGTTTAAAGAGAGTTTCCCTTGTCATATTTTTACCAAAAATGTAACATGAAATAAAACAGGAACAAAAGAACAAACACAGAAATATGGTGAATTCTCCTATTTATTCCAATAACTTTAAGATAGAAAGAATTTCTAACTATGGCATGAACATAAAATACTATAAAGGAAGATACTACTGTCCTTGACTTACACTTCAGACCATTATTTTTAAAAAGGTGTTTGTAGGGATATACGTGTGTGCATGCATGCATGTATCTGCATTACTGAACCATTCTCAAAGGGAAGAAAATGCCTTGGAACTAGCTGTCATAGGATGGTAGCTATTGGTGGAGTGATGTCCACAAATGCAGGCAATGATACATATGCTTTCAATAGGAGTACAACACACAAATACTTAAAACATAAATACTCCTTATGTCCCAAGAAGGCGGGACATAAGGAGTGAGTCTGCAGCATTTAGAAAACATAAAAGCTATTTTCATGAGTTCCGGGCTCTGAATTGAGGATGCTACTGTTAAAAGAGATTTAAAATGAAGATGCCATAGTCTTTCAAGAAGTTCCCAGTGACCACTCTCAAAGGTGCTGCTGAGATGTTTACACTATACAACATTGCACCTCCACTCCAAATGGTGACTACACTTTGAGCTGGACAGTCCTCAGAAAGTAAATAGTAGTCATCATATTGCAAAGTATGGAATGGATGGCTATGTGAACCAAAAAGACAGTTACCCAAGGCTAGCCTACACCTCTGCAGAGGCCACGTTTTAGTCTGTCACTATGTATTGTTGCGAAACATTCATTTTTAAAAACAGGAAATGGTACCAACACTGTGACAGTAAACATCTGTATTCTTATCATGAGGCAATAGGCATGAGTGCAACCTTGATGGGTTTACCCTCAGTGAAGAAGACATGGGAACAAAGGTATCAGCAGTGCAACAACTAAAGAGGGAAACGAAAATGACTAGAAAGCTTTTTTCTTTCTTAAAACGTCTTTAAAAGGCTCCACTTGCATACGAGGAAAGGCAGAATGGTGATATAAATGAGAAGGGATGGAAAGTTATCCTTTTAAAATATAGACAACTAGAAACAGCTTCGTGTTTTTATTTTATTTGGCTATTGTTTGTTTTGAATGCAACTGGCCCCCATATTGTCACAGGGAGTAGCACTACTAGGAGGTGTGGCTTTGTTGGAGTGAGAATGGACATGTTGGAGGAAGTGCATCACTGTGGGGCAGGCTTTGAGATTTCCTATACTCAGGATACCACCCAGTGTCTCAGTGGACTTCCTGTTGCCTGCAAGCCAAGATGGAGCCAGCAGCACATCTGCCTGCATGCCACCACGCTGGCTGCCACCCCAATGATAACAGACTGTACCTCTGAAACTGTAAGTGAGCTGTCTCCAATTAGATGTTCTCTTTATATGAATCGCCATGGCCATGGTGTCTCTTCACAGCAACAAAACCCCAACTAAGACAGTTTAAAAACACAGTCACATGTAGTCCATGCTGGCACTGAAAATACCATGTAGTCAAAGATGACTTTGAACTTCAGATCTTCCTGTCTCTACTTCCCAAGGGCTAAGAATACAAGTGTGCCCCAGGGATAAGTGAATGCTAGAAATGCTTTAACAATGGGGCCCTGTAATTTAGTCTTTAAACATAAATTAAAACACATGGGACTCTTTAAAAATTTTCCATTACAGCTGGGCGGTGGTAGTGTACGCCTTGAATTCCAGCACTCAGGAGGCAGAGCCAGGCAGATCTCTTGGAGTTTGAGGCCAGCTTGGTCTACAGAGTGAGATCCAGGACAGGCACCAAAACTACACAGAGAAACCCTGTCTCGAAAAACAAAACAAACAAATAAAAACAAAAACAAAAAATAAATAAAAACCCCAAATTTTTCCACTACGTTTACTTACTTATCTATTGCATACATGTATGTGTGGGGGTTAATGCATGCCATAGCACATGTGTGGAGGTCAGAGAAATGAGATCTCTCCTACTATGTAGGTCCCAGAGATCAAACTCAGGTTATCAAGCTCCATAGCAGGTGCTTAAAACTGCTGAGATATCTTGCCAGCTCATGAAGTTCTTTTAGGGTGAAAAAAAATAAAAATAATAAAAAAAAGATTTATGTGCAAAAATTTGAAGGAAAAGTTGATACCTTAGTTACAGTATCTCAAAATCAAAACATTACTAGGCATCCAACAAGGAGCCAGACACTTGATCTAATAATGTCTATTAAGAGCATATTATATCTAAGACATATCTGTGAGGGAATAAGCATGAATAAAGCCTTGACAGGATTACAGTTTAGAGAAAGAAGTATGAAACAAAAATACCAAGAGCACTACAACAGAGGCATAAGAAAACATTCTGAAAACAGCATGGAGTTAGAGAAATGTCAAAGAGAAAATGATAGATATGCTGATTATTGAAGAACAAAGATTTCTACCAGTTCACAAAAAAGAAAAGCAAACTAAGGTCAATTACGTGCAGAGAACTTTATATGTTTAAAACCATACAGGAACACTCTGGTCACGGCTTACATGGGCAATCAGTAAACATGAGGTCCTTAAGAAAATATTTTGTGAAGGACTGGTGCATGACACCACCGAGAAGCAGGCCGAGATCTGGGGGTTACACGACAATTCTGTATTTCCTAAGGATAACTTACAACAATGCACAGAATTCTGAAACAACGTGGGGAAATAATTCTGCAGGTCTCTCACAGCTCTGCAGCACTAGTAAGCAATTCTGGCCTGGACTGTCTTAAGATGCAAGTGTAGCAAGAAGCCCTAAAAGATGAAGACAGTATCTTCACCATGAGAGGAAGTTGGGATACTTTCAAAATATTCTGCTAAGGAGGCTTGAGGGTGGGCATATCCAGAGTCAGGATTCCTCCATTGTAAGTACACTCTACAAGCACAGCTTCTGCCTAGACTCACCTCCAGGGTGCCCCTGGTGCTAGCAGAGCCAAGGTGACCCAGTGGGACAGAAGATGAAGTTGTACCCACTTAAAAAAAAAAAATCCTAATTTGTCACCTTGCAAAATGCAGGGTAAAATCCAAGTTACTTCACTTAATGAGAGAGAAGGACAAGGCAGGGCAAAGGAAGACAATCCCAGTCAAGTTGGCATTATAGGAAAGACCCAACCATAACGGTGCCCTGGAAGTCAGTAAACAGAGGGTAAAAATTACAGAGGCAGAACTGACAAGTTCTGGGACTGAGTAGGTGAGGCAGGGGAAGTGCAGGCTGAGTCTAACTTTAATCTCTCTAACTAGATGACTGATGGATAATTTAAGAGCAAGAGCAGTACGCTGTGAAAATCCAGAGAAAGCAGAGATGAGTTTAAATACATAAAATTATAAGGGTACTCATGCAGACACAACTACTAGACTCCTGGAAAGGTTGTAGACCCAGACAAAAGTCAGAGGGGTAAAACCTAACCAACCCACACGGTGAAAGTGAATTTTAAAGAGGGTCTGTAGAGCAGGCTGATGACTTGTCAGGAGAATCAATCCATGGACAACTCCACTTTAACAATACTGAGATGTTATTTGCATTTTCTCAATATGGATGCATTGACTTTCATAGCACAAACTCATGCTGGTGCTAAAGAAAGAATAAAGGTGACTGAATAAAGTCCTATGACTACTCATTTGATTCTTCACAACCATGTACTCTTTTAAGACATTCATTTTGCAAGAGGCAGTAAAATTCATAGAGGTTTATAAAACAGTGACCCTCAAATGCACATTCAGAGTGGAAAATGGTAAGTACAAAGGAAATGCAACAGCCTCCTAAGGAAAACCACTCATGAGGTTGAGTTTCTACAGAAGTAGCTGCTTTTTCATGGAAAAGTATTTCTACTTGAAATAATGACTGGCAGACAAATGATAGTTATTCAGACTTAGACATTTGGCAGACATTTTCTTGGAAAAGAAAAAAGTAAGCCTGTCACTTAAAAAAATACTGTCAAGGTTTATTGCTAATAATAAAATTTGAGCTTTCATTTGAAAATTATAATCATGTAAAAGCCACATCTACCACAATGAGGTTCTCAATACTTAAAGACTATTTTCTTGAGATCAGTACTGGTAATGACAAATGACATATTTTACAATGGTACCAAGATATGCATAATTTAATGAATAAAAAAAAACTACAAATGACCAATGTATTATGGTAAGAAAAAAAATCACATACACATAAAAATAAACTATATGTATTAGATACACATAGATACATAAATTTAAGTTTTTCTGAGCTATGGTTTATACAATCACTTATTTAAAGTGAATAGTTCATCAGTGTTTCAAATAGCCAGAGCTGTGCAAGAGTCACATCAATTTTAGATGTTACAAATACTGCAACATCTGCAAAAACAAAACACATATGAGTTGGTTCCATCATTAACCTATTACAAACGGTGCTGCTATAACATGTGCAGGCAGAGGCAAAATCAGTTTTCTTCAATAAAGTGTCACTGGGTATATCAACCATATTCCTGGGCTGTCCTCATGCTCAGTAGCTCACCAATATAAAATGGACTCCATGCCAGGCGGTGGTGGCGCGTGCCTTTAATCCCAGCACTCCGGAGGCAGAGGCAGGTGGATCTCTGTGAGTTCGAGGCCAGCCTGGACTACAGAGCAAGATCCAGGAAAGTCGCAAAACTACACAGAGAAACCCTGTCTCAAAAAACAAAAAAACAAAAATAAAAAAAAAAATGGACTCCATATTTTCTCTGTGTTTTGTTGTTTGATTGTTTATTTAAGGTTTGGTGGGTTTTTTGTTTTGTTATGTTTTGAGAAAGATAAAGAATATAAATGTGGGTGCCTCGAGAAAGAGGAGTATTCGGGAGAAGAAAGATTATTCAAAGTTTATTATATGAAAACTAAAAAAAATTTAAATTGTATACTTTTTTTACTTTCATTTTTCTTAAACGTATTCATAGTAGACTGCTAGATAACTTGGCAACTCTATGTCCAAACATTCAAGCTACACTTTGTAATAAACATTCTCACCAGCAGTGTATGAATGCATCCATTTCTGCATAAGGTTTTAAAAATCACTATCATTGTGACAATTGTGATATTTTACTTGTGCTTTAATAAATAAAGCTTGCCTGGAGATCTGAGGAAAAAGACCAGCCATTATAAGTAAACAAAGAAGTCAGGCAGTGGTAGCACACGCCCTTAATCCTATCACTTAGCAGGCAGGATTTCTGTGTGTTCAAGGCCACACTGGAAACAGAGCCAGGTATGGTGGCATACGACTTAATTCCAACACTAGTTAACCAAAGAGATCTGGAGGTCTGTACAGACAGATAGGAAGTGACAGAGCTGGGCAAGAAGAGGAAGTGATGTAGCTGGGCTAAGACAGCCAATGAGAAAACAGAAAAGAAAAGGCATATACACGTGAGTATACAGGAAGAAGCTCTTTTTGGAAGCTGCGGAGTTGGTGAGGTGAGGTTAGTTTGTGGTTTGTCCTATTCCTCTGATCTTTCTCTCAGGCTTTAACCCAAATTTCTGTTTCTGTGTTTTTTATTTAATAAGACCATTTAGAAATTCATCTACAGATAATAGCCGTTATAAACAGGTACACAAAGCTACCAAATCATGGCTGATTTCAGTTCCCTTGATAGCCAGTGATGCAGCCCATCCTTCCATGAACTCACTGGTATATCTTCTTAGAAAGAAAAATCTATTGAGAGCCTTTGGCTATTTTAAAATTGAGTTGTCTTTTCATTGAGTTTTAATAAGTCTCTATATATTCAAGAAAAAAGATAGGACAGAAAACATTTAAAATTTAAGTTGTCCTTTTCCTGGGTGGGGGTGTGTGCTGGTGGCTGAACTCAGGGCTTCCTGGATACTAGGCAGACTCTCTAACACACAACTACAACTACCACATGGAAGCAATCCTTACAGGCACAAAACTTTACATTTTTTTCTTTTATTGTTTTTATCATTACATCTAATTTTTTGTTGTTGCCAAACTCAAACTATTCCAAATATCTTCTGAGAGTTAAGTCTTTCACCTACTTTGAGTTAACTGCACATGTGACTTAAGGACCTAATTTCACAGACAGTTGTCCCAGGACATTTAGAAGAAAAGACTATTTTCTTCTATATGGTACCAGTTATGGTACCATGTTAAATGTAACATGTCTCCCACAGGTTCATTACCTTGAACACTACATCCTCAACTAGTGGTACTGCTCTGGAAGATGGTGGACTCTTTCTTACATAGAACAGGGCTAGAAAATGCAGGCCACACCAAGTCTTTAAGGGAGGAGCTACTGGCACAGCTTCCTACTGCGCTAAAATCTGACAAGTGTTAGCCCAAGTCCCCACCACTTCAGACTAAGCTGCTTCACAATGCCCTTCTTGCCACAATGGACTGACATCCACTGGAACTGTGACTCATAGTAAGTTCTTAGTCCTTTGTTTCTATCATGTATTTTGTAAAAGTGAAAAGAACAGTAAATAATATAAAACTTTTGTCAAAAGTCTGTCATAAGTAAGGTAACCCATTTCTGGACTTATAGATTGAATCATTGGTCTGAATGTCTATCGTAATGCCCATACCACAAATTATTTGTTAGTATTGGTCGATAAACAAGGAAAAGGGAGTCTTATCAACTGTCCTTTTCAAGATGGTTTTGGCTGTATTGCACCTCTTGGTATCAATATGAATTTTAAGAGCAGCAGGCCAAACTATTTTGACAGAAAGATGATTTGAAAGAATTGCCATAATAAAAAAAAAGTCAACCTTTTAAAACATGAACAAATAATGTCTTTCTATTTAAATCATCATTTCTTTCAATAATGTTTCAGTTTTACAGGACATAAATTTTACATTTCTCTTGGTAAATTTAGTAGTAAGTACTTTCTTCCTTTGGAGACTGTTTTAATGGAGTTCACTTATGACTTCATATTTTTTCTTTTGACTGATACTCTTGTAGATTCAATTGACTTACTCTTCTTGGTGACAAACCTGACAACTAGATGAATTTAGTTATTCACTCTAGTAACTTTTAGTGGAGTAAGTTTACCTAGCACACAAATGCTTCCCCAATGTATACTTTCAGGTATCCAGGTAAAGTGATGGTGAGAAGATTTTAGGTAGATTCATAATTGTGCAACCACCACCACCACAATCAATTTGAAGCAATTTTTCTCTCAAAGCGAAAGCCTGTATGCTTTAACAGTTAGTTATTCCTTGTTTTTCCATCTCTCCTAATGCTGGGCAGCTTTTTCCAACATGTAAACATGACACATAATAAATGCTCCTCTACAAATTCCAAAGTTCTAATAGTACATATTGTAAGTGATTTCATTTTAATGCACCATCAAGTGTTACTTTAAAAAGGAAACAACACGATAAAAAACTATTAATACCATTTATCATTTACTAGTATTGGCAAAACTATCCAGAGGCTAACACTTTAACATATATCCCCTTAATATAAATCACAGACTACGTTGAAGTCAACCTATTCCGCAATCATCTAAGTGCTAATCACACGTATTCTAAATTTACCTCAATCATAAAATATTGGGACAACTGTATATCAAAAGAAATCATAGAAATCCCCCCCCCCCCAAAAAAAGTTCAAAGATGCCCTTTGGTAAAATTTTGGAATTTGATCTCAAAAATATTAAACTATGAAATACATAACAAGAAAATAATTTAATCAAAATTTAGAATATTTCAGCTAGTTATGGTTTCCTAAGAAATAATAACTGTTAGCTAGGAAATTAAGTTAGAAAATTAACAATCTATAGCACATATTGGTTCAGAAATGCTCAAATATTTATGAAAGTTGATATATTCTTTGATTAAATAATGAGTTGAAAATTTTGACTTGAGTTCTAACACAACATTTAGTGCTATATGAACCTAATTTTATAATAAAGCTAAACAGAAGTGGGTAAAGAAATATTCTTATTGTCTTAATCTTAGTGGAAAAACATTTGAGTTTTTTGAAGTAACTATAATACTACTTGTGATTATAGGTTTTAGTTATAGGATAGAAGGTTCCCCTCTATTCCCAGTTGTGCAGAGAAATTTTTTGAGGACTGGAAGGTAAATTTAGCCAAATGTTTTTTCTGATCTTATTATAGTGTACACATGATTTTGCTGAGTTTGGGTGGAGTAAATCTCCTATCTGTTGTGTTATTTTGCCAAAAAGAAAGAGCCTCACATTCCATCAGTCTCAAAAAGTGAAAACAGACATTTGCTTAAACTATGAAAATATTTACCTGATACTTATCAAACAACTCTACTTAACTATCAATTAAAAACAACACTGTAATTCATGCCTAAACAAAGTATTGCATCCCACATATTCACTCTATAAGGGACTTCTAGTCTTCTAGCTTTTAGGAGCACTGAACAGCATATTAACAGAAGGCCTAGAAAATATTTTAAGCTGAAAAATCAGCATCAAAGAGCATCAAAATGCAAAAATATGGCACCAAAACACAACAACAAAAAACCATTTCTTTATGATAACTGAAACAGGCAATCAGAGCACATCACCAGTTTTTGAACATAGAAGTAAAACAACTAAAGTTTTCTGTTGCTTTGAATGTTTGTAAATCACTGCAAAAAATGAGTATTGGATCTACAGCTAAATGTAAATTAGTAAGTGAACTCACAAAATGAGAACTGCACACACACACACACACACACACACACACACACATTCACTCACTCACATGATGGCCTTTGACAAAATTCTAAATAAGTGTTTGTAAGCATTTCAGAAAGGGGGAAAATAAAACAAACAAACAAACAAAAATCCTTTAGTTTGAGTGGATTTATGGAGCTCCTAAAGTCCATTCCAACCAATAGTCCATGAACTACAGTTTAAAATTGCCATGTGGGGCAGGGAGTATACCTCAACAGCACGAGAGTTAGCTAACATGTTTGGAACCCTGACTTCATATACTTCCATCCATAATAACCCAATACACAGAAACAGAAAACTGACTAGTGGATGTCAAGTCTGAAGGGAGAAGAGAATGGTAAAGACGCTCCTCACGGGCATGTAGTTTTCTGTTGGACTGTTCAAAGGGTCATGCAATGACAAAGAAGGGATGCCCTCCCTCCCCGCCCCCCCATGTATAGTTCACAATGATTTATTTCATGTAATAAATTTTATGTAAATTAAACAATATATAAAAGAAAGCCAAGATTACTTTTATCGTAAGTAGCAAACACCACATACTATCCAGAAGAGTCTAAAGAGAATAATAAGACAAACTTTGATAAGATTTTCAGCACTGAATGTAGGAGACCCAGATTGGCTGTTGGAAATACAAAGGAAAAGTGTTCTTTTAATAACATAAGTGAGTAAATTGGAACAAGGGAGAAAAGAATGTCAGAGAAGGGTTGTTGAAAGTGGTGATGCCGAGATAGATTTTTACATGACTTCTGGGGAGACTAAGAGGCGGATGTCACAAATAACACCTGTGGCACTCCAGCTACATAACAGAACCCACTGGAAAAAGTTGGGATCCTTTTGGTAAGAGATTATAAGACCACAAAAAGGTGACGGCCTTGGGTAAAGATTTAAGAAGGAGGAAAAGAAACCCTGGAAGAGTTGCAAGAGCAGGAATTGCCAGTCATGGAAAAGGATCAAGATGAACTAGGAAAGGAGGAAATCCCAAAGGGAGAGGTATCACAGAAGATACTCATGAGAGAAAAGGTTTCAATACGATAGTGGGTCCACACTGAGGCCACACATAAATTAAATGAGGGAAGAGGGAAAGTGGTTCAGTAGATTTGGTATCTGAAAGGTCATAGGTGGTTCCAGCCAGCGGGTTTCAGCGAAGGGATGAGAGCAGTAGACAAGACATAAGGAAGAGTGGATCACATTTTCAAGAAGTTCAGCTAAAAGGGAAAGAAGAGCATAAGATGATGCAGGAGAGGTGTTTTCTTGTTTTTTGGTGATTTTGGAGCATATTTATAGAGGGAGAGAGCATAAGTTGAGAGAACTTTTAAAGCACGAGAAAAAAATATAGATGATGGTTCAGATGACAAGGAATATATCTATTCCTAAAACACTAGATAGTAGCAAGACAGTCCAAGCATGAACATAACTAAGTATGACTATATACTAATACTAGTATACATGTTAATGACTCAGTGATTACTAAGAGAAATTGACAGGTTGTCTCCTATGAAAAGAATAGAATCTGAGCAGGAATAAATTATCATAGCAAATTCTAAAGAAAATAAGGAAGGAGGCTGATGCTAAGGTTTGAAAAATGACTCTTAAAGGCATATGTGTCAAAAGCTTGATCTCTAGCATCTGGCCCTGTTTCGAGGGGGCAGAAACTTCAAAAGGTAAGACCTAGAGGAAGGATCACTAGGAAGGCCTACCTCTTTCTCTCTGGAAGGGTCACTAGGAAAGCCTACCTCTCTCTCTAAGTGTCCCAGCCTTTCCTCTTTGCTTTCTCGCCCTATATTCTGACCATGAGACACTGTGTGACCAGACAATAGACAGAAACCTGTAAAACCAGGATGCTAATTTTTCCTTCTTTTGATTATCTTGGGAATTTCATAACCCAAAAAGAAGGCTGAAGGCTGTTTCAGAATGGAAAACATTGTTTTGCTTCTGTAATACACAATATGACAGTATGCAAGGCAGCTAGAGGATTTAAATAGTTTCCTATCTCGAATCACGAGAAAATGTTTAGGTATTTATCTATGTGTATATGAAGAGGTTTCCATTACACAAGTATATCCCTGATAAAGGAACCATGCTTTTGTATAAAGTATTACCTACATGTTTGAAACATTCAACTATTTTTCTGAGCACAAACTTCTTCATGTAATCTCTGTATGTACCTGT
>CABHPP010140524.1:0-43462 GCA_902168425.1 Peromyscus attwateri | reverse complement strand
AAAAAAAAAAAAAAAAAAGTAGAGTCTTTCTCTTTCTTTTCTCTGGCCCGGGCTGGCCTTGAATTGCAATCTTCTTGTCTCAGCTTTTCAAAGGCTGGGGTTATAGGCTACCATATTTGCTTCTTTGCTTTCTAGAAAAAGCAAACAAACAAACAAAAGCTCCCCAGCCCTTGGGGGAAGATGTTGTACCTCTGTTCTGCATGCTGTTTCTATTGTTTAGAAGTGCAATCTATGTAAAATGGAACCCATAACTAAGACCGGTCTACTTCCGAAGAAGAGCCTCATGTCTGTGGCACCCAGGGTGTGTGTCTCACTGCCTTGTGCTTGCCCTTCCTGGTCAGAAGAACCTCATCTCGGTAAATCGCCACTTTCCCAAGAGTCAAAATGATTTCATCTTGGTGGTAGCTTGTCCGTCAGTCCTGGGCCATTCTAGCCCCCACAGCAGTTCATCTTGGAGTCTGGTGAGGGTGGAGGTTTAAACCTGGTTGCTCCCCACTCCCTGCTGAGGCCAGCTCACCTTTGCTTCAGAGGACTCTCTAATTTTTCCTTGTGGCAGGAACTCCTGAGTCAAGAGTTTTCAAGAGCTTCTGGGTGAAAGCCAGCATCCCTTAGGCTAGATTGATGTTGGGATTTTAATTGGGTAAATTCTCATTAGAGTTTAAGGCTGGAGATCGCTCTGGGGGCATGTGATGTCTTGTAACATTGCCTTCCGATAGCAGCACTCCTGTTACACCGTTTGGCTGTAAAATTGGAGTTTGGAAAGGTCGTGCAGCTGCTGGGGTTAGAGGTTAGGAGATTTAGGTTTGGTCTCCAGTCCTCTGCTCATCACTCTGTTGCTCACGCGCAGGCCTTGGTCAGCTGCTTTCTGTCACTCTTTCCCCACTGTGCATTAAGAACTGTTGGGTCCTGGTTTTAGCTCAGGGTCTGGTTTGTTGAGGGTGCTGGTCGTATTAGTATTAGTCAGTTTTGCCATTACTGGAATGAAATACCTGAGATAGGCTAACTTTATAAAGCGAGATTGGTTTAGCTGCTCGTTCTGGAGGCTCAAAGGTACCTGCATTGGTTCAGTTCTGGTGGAGTCCCTCTCAGCTCACCACATCACGGCAGACAGCAAGGTTCAGTTCTGGTGGAGTTCCTCTCAGCACACCGCATCATGGCAGACAGCAGTGACAAGAGCCTGTACAGGAAGTAGCAAGCAACCACACTGCCAATCAGGAAGCCAGAGCAAGTAGGTGGAGACTAGTCCAGGCTTTTTGATAACCCTTTGCAAGAACTACCAAAGAGGTCACCCTATAGCCCTTACAGGGGCTCCAGTGACGCAGTGACCTTCCATTAGGCTTCACCTTTTAAAGGTGCCCTCACATCCTACTAATGCCACCCTGGGGACTGAGCCTATAACATATGTGCCTTGGAGGTTCAGAACGAACTGATACCACAGCACTAGATTTTTAGCACGCCTGTGATTTGGGATCAACTTTATTACCAGTGCCTGAAGTTAACACGGAAGATCGTCAATCGATTGATAAGACTGAAAATGAGGTCTAAAGGATTAAGGCACACATGAGTCTTTTATTCCTAAAAGGAATCTTGAGTGGACAGACCTTCCATGCCAATACTTCATCACCACAAGGGAGACTTTGCAAAGAGATCGTTGCCTGAATATTTTGAAAATGTTAAGTGTACTCTACAAATAAAGACTCTTTTGTTGCTGTTATTTTTGGTCTTTATTAGGAATAGGAGGCCTTTTTAGAGGACACAAGAGAGATGTGAGTCCTTTGCAGTCTCCTTGTCTTTCTGTGGGTGATGGAATGAGAGGGTCATGGTGCACAGGTATAGTGTGAGGCCAGGCACATAGGTAGGCTTGGGGGAGGGTGGCTTGTGGGTAGAACCATGGGTATAGTGGGCCAGCCCTGACAGAAGAACGGATCTCCCTATGCAAGCTATTGTTTTCAATGAAGACGTTTTTCTTGACTATTGTTTTTAACGGAGGTGTCACCTACAGCATACTGCAGTCCACAGTCTAATAGATCTGCTTAGCTGTGTTCTGTTTAGAACAGTGGTCCTCAACCTTCCTAATGCTGTGACCCTTTAATCCAGTTCCTCATGTTGTGGATTTCCCCCCAACCAAGCAATTATTTTCATTGCTACTTCATAACTATCATTTTGCCACTGTTATGAATCGTAATGTTAATATCTGTGTTTTCTGATGAAAGGGTCATTGACACCCCGCTCAAGGATCAAAACCCAAAGGTTGAGAACTGCTGGTTTAGGGTGTAGGCTTGAGTGAGAACAGAGAGAAGAGGAAGATAGCTGTGGGAGCTAGGGAAGGTTGTGGCCTCCTCTTGTGCAGGTGTGTGATCAGGAGAGGAATGTAGGATAGATTTCACTCCTGACTGACTGACCCTTTTCCCAAGTGCCTTTGGGCAGGTCATAAGCTGTGCTACCTGATTCCTCAGCCCTGGTGGGAATGGAGTCCACAGTGAGGGGTGGGGATGGAGGTAGGGGTGGGGATGGAGGTAGGGGTGGGATAAGAGGTCTGGAGGACTTAGGGAGGCAGCGAGGACATTCTTCTAAAGTGACCTCCATCTAACTTGGTTGTCTCCATTCCTTGTGTGAACCTACATAGTAATTAATGCTGCTGTATGCTGGGGCTACTGTTCATTATGTTCCTCCAGAAGCTTCCTGCTTCCCTTTTGGGCTTAGGGCATACCAAGAGCCAATCGTGAGTTCCTCACCCTGTTTGTATCAGTCAAATTGTATTTATATACATATAATTGAATAATTATTTTGTATGAGTGGCACATGAGTGAACATGGTAGCTAACCTTCACTGATCACTCTCTGTATACTAGACACTCTTCTAGAAGCTTCAAGTGGACTCTCCTCTATTTGTTGCCTTTACAAAACCAAGTTGAAAGTTTGGAACCCAATTGGTAAAAGTGAATTGCTGCAAAAGAAGTTGCCAATTAGTTCATGAATTAGGAATGAAGAAAATAACCATAAAAGCTGGAGGGGAACTGAAAACCATGGAGTGGCTCTGTACTCGGATTACTTATTAGCAAATGCCTTTTAGCTCTTAATTCACTTGGAAGGATGCAAGACTCAGAGGCAGAGCCAACATGCTGTTTGTGCAAGGAATATTGTGGGAAGTTAGTCTGTGGACCTCCACCTACAGGGAAGACGTCCAACCTAAATCAGCATTGCAATGAATAAATGTATGTTTTCATGCTTTCTAGTAGTGTTTAAGGTGTGCTCATATTATTTTCAATGACTCCTTGCTTTAACATCTGCTTTGATTAATGTGCCAGTTTTTATCGGTCATGATTGTGTTGATAAAAAAAATATTTCACTATAAGAAAATAAATGAAGCCAAGTCAGGCATGAGTGGCCCCTTGGTGTGGGCTGGGACCTCTAGGATGATCTGTGGAGGCTCATCTTAGGAATGTATCTAGGAAGTAACCATCTGATTGACAGATCACATTATCTTAGTACAAAGTCTCCTTTTTTTTTTTTCCCCAGTGATTGGGTTGGATTAGATTTCAACATGTCAAATATTCTTAGAATTCAGTGGACTGTACCAGCCAGTGCTTTGAAGCCCCATTTCTTGAGCATAATGAAAAAATTTACATGTAATAATGCCACCCTTTGGTTGCTGTTTACGAAAAGGAATTTGTTTTTCCAGTGGTCTGATCCTCTGAAGATGGTAAGAGTGAACATGTGTGTGTGTGCACATGCACCAACACAGGTTATATTCAAGGAAGCAAGTCTTCATTAAGTCTGCAGTGTGCCAAGGGCTGTGTTGGGTCATAAAGACCCAAGAAAATTCATAATGTGTTCATTGACCCCAGGTGACCTGGGAATGTACCTGGTGGCGTCATACTCCCCTAGCTGAGAGAAATGGGGTAGCAGAGGCCATTGTGAAGGCTGAGAACAGCAGGAGAGGATCCTAGTAGAAAATGCAGATCCAGAGGAGGGGGCAACATCTGGAGTGTTTTGCTTTCACATTATGTTCATTTCTGTCTGCCATGTTTTATTCTCAAAATAAGTCCAGGAATTAGGAAGCCCTCCATATTGCTAGCTAACACTAGAGGACATCTATGTAGAGCCAAGGGTACATCATTTAGTTACAAAAAGCCCAGAGCTCCTAGCCCATATTCTGGTGCCTCTCCAGACAGTGTTGCATCCTGCTACTGCATCTACTTGCCTGCCTTGCCCCAGACACACTAATTGAGCCATGCCTTTAGCGGTACAGATGAATCTTCTGATGGCTTTATTGTCACTCCTTAATACGCTACATTTACTTCCCACTTCCCAAATGCAGGGCCACACTGACTCAGTGTGTGGTCAGGTCTCCTTCCTGAACCAGTGTGTGCTCAGTACAGATATGTTGAGACACGGTGCTTGCCTGGTTGAGAGGTCTGGAATTCCTATCTTTCAGTCCTATGAGCAGTACCTGGGAGCACTTAAGAGGTAGAAGCAGAAGTATCAGGACTTCAAAGTCATTCTTGGCTACATAATGAGTTCGAGACCAGCCTGGACTACATGAGATCCTGTCTCAAAAAAATCAAACAAAAAACAACAGCAAAATCTATTTGTTGCATGTCTAGTATGTATGGAACTCTGCTAGACTTCAGAGTGATAGTAACAAACAGATTTCCTAACCTCAAGTGGGTGAGGACTTTTTAAAAGGTTGGAAACAGGCCAGTGTGAACATTTTTAAATGTGTGAGTTTTTTGACACCCATCTCATTGAAGGTGAAGCCTCTGACTGCTCCCCTTAAATATAGGCTGACCTTTGTGCCTTGCTTACAGCCAACAGAATTCAAGGATGTGGTTTCTGAGGCTAGCTGTCAGGCCAGGCTTCCACTGCTCTCTCTGAGGCATGCTAGCTGCTAAGAAATTGATTGGCGGGATCCAGACATGCTGGGGAGGCCATGCGCCAGCATGCTGGCGGCAGCTCCAGCTGGGCCGCTGTTGACAGCCAGAATCATCGCTAGCTTGTGAGTGAGCCATCCTGGACACCCCGCTGAGTCAAGCCTCCAAATAGTACAGCCTTACTGTGACTTACAGCCAGCAGCATACTGTGAGTGTGTGATGACCCCAAGCACAAACTGCCCAGCCAAGCCTCTCCACATTTCCAGCCCACGAGTGTGAGCAAGATAAAATGGAGCTTAGATTCTAGATGCCATGAGTTATATGGAAACTATAGTTGGAAAGCTGGGGTCTCAAAAGAAGAAGGAAAAAGAATGGCCATGGATAGAGCTCAGTGGTAGAGTACTTGCTTAGCCTAGCATGCATTAGGCCTTAGGAGCTACCCTCAGTAACAAATACACATGTATACACACACACACACACACACACACACACACACACACACACACACTTAGCTCCATGATTTGAAGGGAACAGCAACTTATGGGACTCAGTAGAGAAATGACTCAAATTTTGAGAGAATTGCTTGAGTCTTCCAGCAGAGCTCTGAGCTCTGAGCATGCCTCCCCACATTTTTTAAAAAATTGGTCTTCAGGAGGGAGGAGGCAGGAAAAAGCAGAAAGGGAAAAGTAAAAGGAGAACTCTCTAAAGGAGAAAATTGATTTTTTTGTGCTGTTTTAGGCTCGACACCCCGACCCTCCTGGGCACCCCTGCCTACCCACCCACACATGCATTGGGCAAAACAGAAATCCAATTAAACAGGAAGTTTCTGTGTCTCTCATGGAGCCCACTGCACTCAGTCTGGAAGCTGGTAGTGAATCTCGCTCTTGATTTAGACCTGGTATCTCAATGGGTTAAACCTTTTCAAAAGTCTACAGTAGCTTTGCTTCAGGGGGAGACCCATGTGGCGACTGTGGTGAGCAAAGGGCTAGGTAGGTAAGAAGGGTGAGTGGTCCACTGTCGAGGAGAAAAGCCAGCTCCTCTGAGAAGCAAGTGGGAGCATGAGGGGCAGTGGGAATAGGGTCTCACGGAAAGAACACTTCTGCTCAAAGACTCCGGCATCCACTTCTAGAGCCTGTGTAGATAGAGCCTGTGTAGACATTGCCTTTGATTTCCTGGAAACATGTGGATGGGCGCCTTCCTTGTCCTCCACAGGAGAGAACTGGAGAAGAGAGAAGGCGCTGCTGAGTGGTGGATCCTCACCTTGCAGGAAAACAGTGTCCTCTCCTTTCAGACCAGTCTTCTCTGAGGAGCAAAATCCCTTCATCCTCACCAGGGGCTAGCCTTCTCCCTGGCTTGCTCCATCAACTCAGGCAGAAGTCACGAGGCTTTCCCTAGGAATAGCCATCCCAGGGCAGCTGGGAGGATCACTTCCAAGAGGCAGGGCATTCCTGGTGACTATTTTTTTTTTTAATGAGAATTTCTAATTTTCAGTTATTTTTGAAATGAAAGAACCTTACTCGTGGACTGTCCAAGATGTTAGCGGGCTGTTCCTCCTCTCAGGGACCCGCAGGAGCCATTCCCCCACCTCATTAAACCTGTACAACAGCTGTTACACGTGTTGTTGAAGGACCTCCTTCCTCTCAGAGGGGGTACAATTTGGCAGAATCTTGATTAGGATTCGGGGCTCACAATGACTGGTCTGTAGTGAAACCTGTCCCTTGACTGAGGTCTGGTCACGGGGCAACTTCCTTCCTCTGAGAACTCTACCTGGCTTTCCAAACACCACGTCATTGGCATGCTTTCACTTTTCACAGAGTTGATCTCTGTGAGGCCGGGAAGGGTTTGCACTTGCTCAGCTGTGGCAGTCACATTTGCTCCTGAATTCGTGTTTGTGTGTGTGTGGAACGGAAGATGGGAGAAGTCTGACGGGAGGGATTTTAAGGCTGCCGGATGGGTCCTCGGAGGCACCTATTTTGCTGGCGTTCTCGGAGCTATTGTGTTGAACGTTTTGTGAAACTCCTTAAGCATGTCACTGAAGGACACTCTCATGACTGGTCTAAGAGCTTTGTGTAGTTTTGAATAAACAGTCATGGGACTGTGTATCTTTGCTACTGAAGGAGGATTTACAGGTAAGTTAGCTCCCTGTGGTCTGCAGAGGAAGAATTGGGTGCTGTTCATTGCAGGGCACCAGGAGACACAGGAAGACTCTATCTGCCTGCTGCTTCACTTATTTTAGCGCTAAGATTGTGGTTCTGCTTTGATGGGGCAGAAGATAGAGGTGGGAGGAGGGAGGAGAGACCAGCAGGATGCTTAGGTTTTAATATAAGGTAGGTGATTACTATAGATATTTGTCTTATGGATTAGTCTCTAAAATACATGTGATGCTTAAAACTCGGTAAGAAAGTGATTTTGAAAGTGGACAAAGGATTGGGGAGATGCCTCAGTCAATAAAGAGCCTGTGTACAAGCAGGAAGACTTGCGCTTGATCCCCAAGACCTGGGTGAAAAACTGGGTGTGGTCTTACACACTTGTAATCCCAGTGCTGGCGAGAGGAAGTGAGGAGGAGCCCAGGGGCTCCCTGACCAGCCAGCCTAGCCTAATTGGTGAGCACCAGGTCCCAGGGATGGATGGTGTCTCAAAAAACAAAACGAAACCCAAAGTAAACAGTACCTGAGGGTCAACACTCAAGGATGACTTCTGGCCTCCATGTAGTTACACACACACACACACACACACACACACACACACACACACACGAACAAAACATGCACACACCTGCACAAAGAAAACAGTTTTTTTCAAGGCAGACAAATGCTTTGAAAAGGCACTTTACAGAGAAGTTACAGAGATGACCAATGAACACTTGCCATGGAGTTCAGTGTCATTAGTAATTAGAAAAGTGGAAATCAATAAGGTATTACACATAACTATAAGATGGCTAATGATTAAAAGCCTGACTGTATCAGGTGTAGATGAGAATATTGGGGGATGTGGTGGGACTTTCATGCCCTGCCGATGGAAATACACAGTGGGATGGCTACTTTAACCAACAATGTAACAGTCCCTTAGATGTAAAGCATTCACTTACCATAAGATCCAGCCATTACCTGAGATAAATGGAAGCATATGTCTGTACAGAGAGGCATACATGGAAGTTGATGGCAGCTTCACCAGTGAAGGAGAAGGCAGGAAGCAGACCAGGGCCCACCAGAAGCTGCCTTTGTGACATTACCTTGAAATCCCACCAGCTAGTCAGGTTTGGTAAAGAAATGGGTCAGACTGGGAACATCTGTTTGGGCCAAAATACCAGCTTGATTTGGAGGTGTGTCAGAATGTCATTAAAATAAACATTTTCTTTGGCAGAAGAATTGGCAATCCCTTTCTCTGAGTCTCCCTGTTGGACTATTTACTGGTGATGGATAATACAGGACCAAGGTTTGTGTTTTTCTTAAAAAAAATGAAAGTCTTAAAAGAACATGTATGATTCCAACCACTCACTCCTTTTATTTATACCAGTATTAAAATAAACACTAGAGAAGTAAATGTGCCATTGGTCATTATTGATCCATCCTGAAGGCATCAGGCCAGATGATCGTGTGGCTAGAATTCTTTCTAAAGAGACAAGCAGTGTGCAGGGGAGGGTGGGTGTTAGCATGGTTTTTGTCTAGAACTACTAGGAAAAATATCATTCTCCTTGTCATAGTCTTTGTGGTATAATTAGAGATGAGATCAGTATACAGTTGTATGTTGATTATAGTATAATATGCTCTAAGGATAATAATTCTGCAGTGTGGGTCAGTGAAGATACCAAGGAACTGGAAGCTCTCTATCTCACTTAGGGTGTCTGTTGCTGTGAAAAGACACCATAACCACTGCATTTTAACTGAGGTGGCAGGTTACAGTTCCAGAGGTTCAGTCCATTATCATCATAACAGGGAGCATGGTGGCTGAGAGTATGGAGACATGCAGGCAGACACGGTGCTGGAGAATTCTACATCTTGATCCAAAGGCAACAGGAAGTGAACTGAGTCACTGGGAGTGGCTTAAGCGTATATGAGACCTCAAAGCCCACCCCTACAGTGACATACTTTCTCTAAAAGGCCACACCTCCTAATAGTGTCACTCTCTTTGGGGACCATTTTCTTTCAAACCACCACAGTCACAGGCTCACTGATGGAAATGCAAAATGGAAGAGCCACTTGGCAGTCCCTTACAATGTCAAACATACACCTCCTATATGATCCGATCTTCCCACTCCTAGGTATTTACTTCGAAAAATTAAAGCAGATATTTATGCCGAGGCCCATACATGAGTGTTCATGGCAGCTTTAATTGGCCTGGACTCTCATGTTACTTGCCTCTGTGACTGGGAAAACCGCTTACTGGATCTCTTGAACTTATTTCAAAACTCTTGTGAGAAGCCTGCTCAATTCCATCCTCTCTCTCTCTCTCTCTCTTTCTGCACTGTGTCAGGGTACATCTGGACAGGAAGGAGCGCAGTTAGTTTGTCCTTCATGGAGAAGAAGTACAGAAGCTGTCAAGAAGGAGTGATGCCCATCTTAAGGCTAGGCAAAATTGTGATTCTGAGGGCTTTGTTGATCTCTAGAAGTCCTCTTGTGGGAAGTCTACTTAAAGCTGGATTATAATATGAATATCGGCTCTCTGGGGGCAAGGACATTAGCTCCCTTTGCTACTGTCCCTCAGCTGCTCCCTTTAAGTATGTGGGTGGGGCTCCTGCTGGCTATCTGGTGGTTATCAGAAGGGGCATGCACATGGGGGCTACAACTCCTGATGTTTTGAATTGTCCTAGTTCCTGCCTTCCTGGCATCTCAAATTAGTCAGTGTCACCAATCCCATGTCTGGAAAAGCACTGGCTCTCCCCACCTCTTTCTTCCATTATCCCTCTGATCTGATCCCTCGAGACAGACTCCTCTGATCTGCAAGGATGCCAACAATGCCCAGCAGTGTTATTTGAAAGAAAAACATAAATAAGGAACCAGAGGGACTGAACCATGTTTTCCTTTCCCTTGCTCTATCCAGGGGCACCTGAATACTTCTTTGTCTGGCTCCTGGGGTGCCCAGGCTTAAGTAACCTCTCCTGGAACAGACCATGAGGACTGCAGGTCCCTCCAGGCAGCTTTTGTGAGTGCAGGTGCCATAACATGAATTTCAAGGTTGTCTTTATGAAAGATGAGAAAAATCTGAAAGAAAGTTTGTTTTGGTGAATGTGGAGGGTATGTGTGAGTTGGTTGTGTTCATACTGTGTGCACTGAGTGTGTGGGTGTGAGTGCCCCTGTATGATCATGCAGAAGCCAGGGCAGAATGCTGGGTATGTTCCTCTACTACTCTCCACATCATTGGCTTGAGACAAGGTCTTTCACTGAACCAGAAACTTGGCATGTTGGCTAGGCTATCTGACCATCAAGCTCACCTGTCTCTGCCCCTTAAAGGCACGTGTAACAGTGTCTGGCTTTTTATGTTGGGGCTGGGGATTCAAACTCGGGTCTTCTTGCTTACACAGCAAGTACTTTTACCCATTGTGCCACCTCCCCAGCCCTGGAAGTCCCTTTGATTGTTGCTACTACTGGGTAATTGGGTAAGTATCTCTAAAGTACTGGTAGTAGCAACAATCAAAGGGACTTCTCAAAGTGCTCCTCTTTTTACCAGAAACAAGTTTCCAACAAGGACAGAATTAGGCAGACAGCTTACCTCAGTTTCCTTATGACCCTGAAGCTTTCATGGGTTGTGTGGTGCGGGCCATGTTTATGAGTCTCACACTCTAGTGCTTTTGCTAAAGGGTCTTGTTGACAGGGCAACAGATGGGCAGAGGTCATTCTCATATGCCGCTTTATTCACCCCAGCTCCACCAATACAAATAACAACAAACCATCAACACTCATGTCTCTTATTCATTTGCTTTGGAAATTAGACATTTTGTTATTGATGCCATTGAAGTCTTCAGGGACCTATCTCAATATGCTTCTTCAGCTTGACTTAAATCCAACTCTTCTTGTTTCCTTCTCCATCAAAACATAGTGCCCTCCTTTCCCTTACTGTCAGGGCATGATGGACAATAAATGGTAGCAATAGTTTCTATGGTAACAACATTTGACTCATCTCCTTGGAAACCTGCATAAAGGCCTTCCATCTCCAGACCAGCTCAGTGCAACTTGGAAGGGCTTTGTTTCCTTGAATGGATCAGCATGGGGGAGCAAGCTCTCCCGGGCTTTGGCCACTACAGTTTCCTTTGGCTCCTGATGTGCACAGCATTTTAGATATAGAGTTGGATTTAACCAGAAGTGGGGGATGGAGGGACCCAGGGTGCTTTTCTTCAACTTGCTCATGGTTGGAATGCACTTTCCCTGGTCCAGCACCGGATTCCCTGCCGATTTAGCCAATAGACATCTCATTCTTTTGGATATTCATGTGACTCAATCCAGCCTCCCACAGTGACCATCTATGGATCAGAATAAAAAAAAATTCTATCTGAACACAGATGAGCTGGGAGCTTTGGCATGGTCATGAGAGAATCCTGAAATAGGGCACTGTGGGGCAGCTTGTCAGAGTCCCTTTCCTTGGAGAGTCCTTCAAATGGAGCAGTTTGTTACTTGAATGGAAGCAGAATGGTTTCCAGCAGTTAAGAGGATTACTTCTCACCATCCACACCAAATAAGAACCATCAACATTTCCAGTGTGCTTTATGTACTACAGATCACTTTCACATGCATGAACTCATCTGCTCAACTGTTCAACACATTCTAATTTGAAACCACAGTCCTCCATTGGAATTTGGGATTCAGTAGTGAGAGGGGAAATGGGCCTGGTTTCTGTGCTAAATGAAGATAGGGATAAGGAAAGTGAATGATAATCAGATAATTGCAGATGAGTATGAACATTTGACCTGGATTTGCTCTCCAGGAGAAGGGACTGTGGTATTTGTATGTGTGACAGGGCATTTCACCTCCTGGGGACACCTTCCTTGAAGTAAAGGAGGAGGAGTAGTCAACAAGGCCTTTTATATATGAAGCAAAGACTCAGAATTTGGAAGATTTCCCCATAGTTTATACAAACTATTGACAGCCATGGGATGTGACCCCAGGAACTCTTGCAGTCAAAGCCCTGTTACCTCATGTTGATTTTCACAGCATGAATGGCCTAGAGACAGTGTGAAAAGTCATCAGTCATATCCTGTATCAAAGAAACAATGATTACCATCTTGGAGAGACAATGCCAGCTCCTCTGGAAGCTACAAAATAGTCGAAGAGGCAAAGTCAGAATTACTGGATTCTGGATCTGGGCAACTGAGACAGTTTGGTCTTCCCACCTGTACAGTGAACAATGAGCATTGCATCAATGCTCTGATAAGTCCTTGTGTGAGTGTGTGTGTGTGTGTGTGTGTGTGTGTGTGTGTGTGTGTGTATGAGACGTTGGTATCATTGTCTCTAAAATTTGGCCATAGTAGGTCTTTGTAAGTGTCTATAGATTGAGTCCCCATTAAATGTGCTCTCAGTGATTGGAAGCTAGTTTGTTTCTGTAACAGCAGGCCAGAGGACTGGAATTTCCCACAAATAGCCTGCGATAAGATGCTGGTTGTATGTATAAGTGGGGAGATGTGAATATTACCATACCCTATTCTCTGGAGGCTGATGGGTATGAAGTGGGCTGCAAGAAGGCAATTAGAGAGGAGCGGGGGTGAGAATGTGTCAAGGGAAAAGCATAGGGCTGTTAGAGGGGGATAGAGAGCTTGGAAAACTTGGACTCCAGAGGAGGAGTTGACAGGTGTACTGTGCTGCCACCCTGCTGGGCATGATGGGAAATAAGAGTCTTTATGGGCACATGGAAGTGTTTAGTATTACATGAGGATTGGGCTAGTGAGTGCATATAAAGAAAGGAGTCTCTCAGTTATAAACTATAGTATTTTATAATATGCTGTCGTTTATTGAACATTGCCAGTTTTGCTGTGAGACTAGATCACTATAAACTGGAAAGAGCACTCCATTTTACCAATACACTTTGTGGTGTATGTGGACTTTTGCAGATAAAGAGGCTGAGGCTTAGTGGGTATAACGAACTTCCCAGGGCTCCCACAGGTAGTCGATGGCTGATGGAGGCTTTGGCTGGTCCATCTCAGTGTGAGCATTCTATGATGCTGTCAAATGCTGTTCAAGGTGCCCTTTAAAAAGCTGTTGGAGCTCAAGGAATAGTGTAGACTGTGCTCATCTGCTAACACCTTTGCATCTCCTTTAGGGCTGTGGGATCAGGATGGCTAATTGGTGTTTGTCAGGCAGATCTAAAGTCCAAGCCTCAGAGATGACCCTGAGGAACATCTTATTTTGAGATGGATTCCAAATCTCCTGGTTAGCTTTAACTGTCAATTTTTCACATCCTAGAGTCATCTGAGAGGAAAGCCTTAATTGAGGAAATGCCTAGATCAGATTGGTCTGTGGACATGTCTGTGGGGGATTATCTTGGTTGTTAATTGGTGTAGGAGGGCTCTGCCCAGTGTGGGCAGCCCCATACCTAGGCAGGTGGTTTTGAACACTGTAGCCAACTGAACTGGTCAGCCAACACTATCCTCCATATCTTCCATGGTTCCTGATGCACCTCTTTGGCTGTGGAGTGAGTTCCTTGGTCAGAGGTAATGCTGTGTGGACTAGACATCAGTTCAGGTTCCTGCCTCAACGTTTCTCAATAATGGATGGTGGCCTGGAGTTGTAAGCTAAAACAAACCTTTTTTTCTCCCAAGTTGCTTTGTGGTTGGAGTATTTTATTATATGAATAAAAATGAAGCTAGGACACAGGGTTTATATAGTAGAGTGGTCACCCTCTGATTTTGTTTTTTCCTTCATTTGAGATAGGGTCTTTCTATATGGTCCAGGCTGGCCTAGAACTTGTAATCCTCTGGCCCTAGCCTCCATAGTGTTGATGTCATAGGTGTGTCCCACCCCACCAGTTCTGGGAGCTTTCTATTTCTCCTCTTCCCTTCCCTTTCCTCCCCCTCCCTTCCCTTTCTTGTGGGTATATGTATGTGGAGCCAGAAGTCAACTGCCAGTGCTGTTCCTCAGGAGCCATCTGCCTTTATTTTTTAAGGCAGGCTCGCTCCCTGGGACCTGAGGCTTGCTGATTCAGTAAGGCCAAGCAGCTCCAGGAATCCTCCTATCTCTGTCCCCGTCTCCTACCCCCCAGTGTGGGGATTACAGAGTCATACCACCACACCCATCTTTTCACACGGGTGCTTGGGATTGAACACAGGTCTTCATGCTTTCGTGGTCACGCACTTTACTGACTGAACCATCTCCCCAACCCCTCTGAGAACTTTCTTTGATGACAATGGCTCTTTCACAGGAAGCCAAGGGACTGCAGATTTCTCCCCTCTCCTGTTCCAGGTGGGTCTGCCCAAACAGGCAGCTTCCCAGACCCTTCCCCAGGCAGTTTTCTTCTCTCTGATGGCTTTTTCTAACCATTTCATGCCCAGAGACCTGTGGGGCTGAGGTGGAGTGTGGGGAACATGGTCCAGATATGAGTTATTTCCTGATGGACAGTAATTGCTTTTACAGAACAGGTGAGGAACTGCTCTGTGTTCAATAGCCATGTTCTCTGATTTCCTCTCTCCTAAATTTCCATTGCTGTGTATAAGGTGCTGATGGAGGAGGGAAGGAGTCCCAGTCAAGGTGAGTGCTGTATTCAGTGGCCTGGAACAAGCAAGGTCAAGTGAATCCTTTGGAGAATGATTTCTGTAGCATTGTAAACTCACTGTGCACATGAGATACGCCGCAGTGGGGTGGGGTGGGAGAACCCAACAGCTATGCCTGTGGTTGTTTTCTCTGTGAGCAAGCAGACCCAGATGTTATGGAAGGAATAGATGAGAAGGAATTGGGTAAGTGGGAGGAGCAGTGATGAGACAGACAAAACATCATCTCCCCAGTCCAGCCCACGAAGGCACGCTGGCACATGGCAGCGCATCTGAGTGAGAATTCCGTTCTTCTGCCATCTGGTATACCTACTAAGCTTTCCTGCAGCTGTTTGCTTTGCTTTGGCTTCTGAGTCAAATTTAATCTTCTAATGGCTTTCATTCCCCTTCCAAGGTCTTTGTAAGTCCTAGCTGCTCCCAAGTCCTTGAGATTCCCAGTTGTTGGCCAAAACTACACTGTTGTGAACCTTATTTAATGTGATGTTTCCTCTATAAATAAACTGTCCTTGAGCTCCAGAATGACTCACCTTCCATGGACACATCAGCTCTTCCTCCTGCCCATTCACTTGCCTTCTTCCTGTTTTGGATACAAATTGTTAATCCCCTTCTTATAAATACACCTACCAATGTGCTCAGGCACACATAAATGTAGGGCTTGATGAAGTAGCAGGGTCTCCTGACCGCTTCAGAATGGAGGGCTGGGACCAAACAGATGGGTTGCTTCTCAGAACCCCTATGGCTAACAACTGTCTATAATTCCAGTTCCAGGAGATTTGATCTGATGACCCTTCTGACCTCTGTGGGCTCCTGCATACATAGGGTGCACATATATGCACTCAAGGCATGCACATAAAATAAAATAAATGTATATTTTTTAATGAATGGAATGGTTAATGATACCAAAGTTATTTTTCATGAGTTCTTAGAGTCCCTTATGAATTTAGTCTGAAACTTGAAATGCCAAGAGGTTAGTTTTCTTTTTGCCATATCCTCTTTTTTTTTAACATTTTCTTTTACATTTTGTGTGTGTGTGAGTGTGTGTGTGTGTGTGTGTGTGTGTGTGTGTGTGTGGTGTGTACAGTACACATGTGGAAATTATAAGACAACTTATAAGAGTCAACTCCCTCCTACCATGTGAGTCCCAGAAATTAAACTCAGATCATCAGGGTTGATAGCAAGTGCCTTTACCCACTGAGCTATATTGCTGGTCTCTGAACCTGTCACCTTGAACCAGACATCCATAGTTGCTTATGAATGTGTCTCTCCTTAATTAATCACATCTTTAAGATGAACTGAAATCCTCCAGTCACTTAACACTTCAAAAGCTTCTATCACATTTGGGGCAATCTCTACCCTCTGCCTCTTCATTTTGGAGCCAGCCCTTCCACCACCTAGCCCAGGCTAGTATTGAAATTATGGTCTTCCTAGCTCTGTCTCCTGGGTGCTAAAGGCCTTTTCTTCTTCCTACAAATTATTTCTGGATAAAACTGGCTTTTGTTCAGCCTTTTCCTAAGAATAAATCAGAGGATAAATCTGTTACATAAAAGGGCTAATGGAGAGAAAATAAAAGTATAGAAAGATGGATGAGCCTAAAGAGCATTAAAATTCTAACCTAATACACAGCCAGTCACTTAAATTCACAATAAGTGGATCATAACCTTTTGGTTGGAGATTTGATTGATTATTAATTAAGTTATTTATTAATTATAGACAGGGTCTATCTGTGTGACCCAGGCTAGTCTGGAACTCACTGTGCAGCCCAGGCTGGCCTTGAATTTGGATCCTCCTACTTTAGCCTCTCAAATGCAAAGAAGATTGTAGGTGTTTGCCCCTCCACACCTGGCTGGAAGGGTATCTTAGCATGTGAGCTTGCCTAAGGCCAAGGATTTGGCATGTTGGGGGTACAGTGGAAGACCGTGGGCTTCTCTGATGCTGTCTGTATGTCATTTTTCTGAGTACTGCTAGAAATAGCTCAGAAGGAGACAGACAGCCAGGCTCAAGTCTGGCACACATATATGAAGACAGTACCTCCTTCAGGGATGGTGACCATCTGCAGCACAGTTAGCATCCTGAGGCCTGGGTGGCCACCCTAGTGCCATGGATCACCATGACTGTCGCCTGATGTTGCTGGATTCAGCTTCATCTTCATCTTTCCAGATTTTCTTCATTACCACAGCCATTTCTCTTTTTAATGCAAATCTCTAAGAGTGTATTTCCTGCCTTTTAATCAAGCATGTCAGATTTATTACCCTGTTTTGTTTTTCTCCGATTGTCTATAAAGTGTTTCATGGCTAAATTTTGAGCAAGCAACTCCCCTGTGGTTTCCTCTGGGATTTTGCTGTGAGCATTTCTTTGCTACTGTGTGGATATCTAGAGCTTTCTCTACGCATATTCTCACTTCCCAGTCTTCTCCAGCCTTCAAACTCTTCTTCTGTTTCTGGCAAACAGCTAGTCATCCTGTGTCATCACAGTATTTATAACAATAGAATGTCTCTCAGCTTTGTGAGAACAGGAACCATGTCTTTATAAGTTTATGCATTTTTGTTTTATAGGCAGCGTCCTTACCCATAGGTCCCACACTACAAATATGAATGGGATGTATGGCTCCAGCCACCCTTCTTACCTATCATCTTTGACTTCTAGGGAAGCCACCACTGCTTCTCTCTGTTCTCTTCTTGTATCTCTATTTACAATGACAGCACAGTGCTGTCTTGTGGTCCTGTGTATCTTAACCTCCCCTAGCCCAGCTTCAAGCTCCAGGTGTTTGTGTATTCTCACGGCCAAGCCCTTGACATGTACATCCATCATGGTACCATTTCTATCTGACCTGTTGTGGAATTTGGATGATGTTCTGAGCATCATGTTCATTCCATGCTGTCTGCTATTGTTTCCCCATTATATATGCATTTTTTAGGGGAGGTAAGAGTGCTCACCAAACAGTCTACCAGTGAGATAAGTATATGAGTCTGTTGAGTGACAAAACTTTCCCTAGGGAGATGCCATGCACACATCTACTCACCCCAAATAAGGATCCCATGGCAGCCTGAAGTACAGATACCACCAAAATCCAATTTGGTGAGCCAATGAGTTTTATTGGGATTACTTACGGGAATATGGGTGAGGGGTTACTTCTGGGAGAAGAAATGACTCAAAGACAGCTGAATCACCAAAGACTACCCCAGCATGGGTGACAGCTCGAAAAACTGGGAACCTGGAGCACACTGCACAGTCTTCAGGCAGCTCAACAGGTTGGAGAGTGTGCTTTCCAGGTGCCTCAGTTGGTCTAACCTCTTCCAGGTAGCTCGGCTGGTTTCTGCTTCTTCCGAGTACCCGGTCTTGTCTCAGAGTTGTCTTTGTAGTTTTTCTCCTCTGAGAGTCTTCTTTACAGCGCAGCTTCACGTCCTCTGAGAGGGACTCTCGGCTTTTATTGCTCACTCTGGCAAGGATGGGCCTAGTGAATCTGGTCAGTGTCAGGTACTTTCTGAAGCCATTTTGAATTGTTTACCTTGATGCTTAAGGATCTTCTTGCAAGATAGAATGTTTTAATCTTGGAGGAAACTGTTGCACAACAGGGTCTTTTGAGGAGTTATCATTAAATACTAGATGTACATATGTAGGCATAATCTTGGGATTGGCAGAAGGTGTCATGAAGGTTCATGGGTGTGGAATGATGTCTTTCTATTTCTGTTAAGAACTGTGATGGTTGATTTTATGTCTACATTTGACAGTTCCGCATAACACAGAACCCTTAGCCGGAACCTTTGTGGTAAAGTTTAGCCTCACCATTGCTGATATCAACAAGGAAAGGGGGTCTCTGATAGATTGAGAGGTGTCTGGTTGTGATTTTTATCATCTGGACTGGCATTTTCCCTGTGGCCACACCCCATCTGCACTCTTGTCTTTTCTGAGTTAAATTGCTTTTGGGTGACTGGTTTGAGCAATACTTCCACGCTGTTAAAAGACTATCCCACGTTTAGAAAGGCATTCCTAAGATGCTTTTGGAGTTGTAAATCAGACTGTTAATTATAAACACTTGAAAGGATGAGCTGGATTCCCTCTCTAAACTCAGCGGTCTATTTCTAACAATATGGACAGACGCTCTTATGTTTGAGTAGACAATCCTAGGATGTGGCTGGGGTCTGCCTCCCTTTTCCATGGATTTGTCAGTCATTGTGATTATTTTAGAAAATGTTTTGTTCCAAGTTTACATAATACTTTAACTTTGCCAACCTGTGTATGAAACTTCATAAACCTAGTTCTATTATTCAGTATTTGTGATTGTGACTCTGTTTTTACCTGTCATTATAGAATTTAACTGTATATGAAGTTAGTTCTTAGTTGAGCTGCCAAAAATTCACTAAAATATTGCTTCAATTATATTCAATCCACAGCATATATACAAAGTCAAAAGGGACATTAAAACATTTAATGTTTTTAAAAAGTATTCAAGCATTCATTGGCATTGGAGAATTATGAGTTTTATTTTAAGAAGAGTAAATTTTTAATATAAATCTGACTTATTCAAGGTACAGTAAATTTTATTACAGAGAGAAATTTTTCAGTTGCAATTTCTAGTTATTTATAATGCTTTAAAATCTACAGTTTTACTCCCAAGAAACTAAGACACCCTCAAAAGAGCATGTTAGCAATAGCTTACTTATTCCAGTTCAATTGTTGGGGTTTTGTCTTCTCTGAGAATCCCTTCTGGTTTCTTCTCCTTTGAAAATGTGGTGATGTTGTTTCTATGGAAACAATGATGTCATGGCTATGAATGGGGCTTTAGTGACCACCAAGAGTGCCATATATCAAGCCAGTGATAGAGCCCGACTTTACCTATGAAGTGGCAAATGGGGGTCTGCTGTCAGAAGCTTGAGATATGTACAACTAGAAGATTTGTAGAGTGATTCTGGGCAGTTCATGTGGAGTGTGTATTTGTGAAGCCATGTGTGTGATTGAGAAATGCATCCCACATCCCAGTAGACCATCCGAGTTCCCAGATCTGCAGGGTAAGGACCTGAAATCTGTGAAGTCATGTCCCTAACATCTGTGGGAAGAATGGAGGACAAATTCATGTTTGTTTGTCATGGTATTCAGAAATACCTGCCATATGACATCAGCATCAGTACAGATGGGAGCTTTGTAAGTACAGGACATCTGTAGGTATTAATACAAGTAGATATCATCTAATTTGACTTGCCTGAATTTGTATTTCTGTACATATAAATGAAATTTGATGGATGATACATGTAAATGGAGACCGTTTGGTCAGAGGCAGAGTCATGTTGAACGGCATCCATCACTTCTTTCTAAGGAGTGTGGTACTGTTCACGGAAGCTGCAGTGACTGTGCCCTTCTTTTGACACTTCCCTTTTAGAACTGGATCCCCCTGTTCTTAGCATCTAGATTTTGTAGCTCACTCTTTGGATTATAACTGGGGCAGATAATATTTATATTCTTCGTGGGAATGGGTAAAAGTTCATTTTGAACCAAATCAAATGATTACCTGTCTTGATCAGTTTGCTTTATTGCTAGTCTAGTTAAAAAAAAAAAAAAAAAAAAAAAAAAAGCTGAGGTGTGGTTACGAAGCAATGACGCCGATATCAATTGTTTATATATTGTTTTCAAATACCTTCTTAAGGGGAGATTTCTCCTAAGTTTTAATCAATAATTATTTCATTAGAATTTATTACATTTCTAAAGTGACTCCTTTGAGGGTTGACATGTTTTTGGTTACATAAGGTCAAGAATACTTGATGGAAATAAACCCTAGCTAAACAGAATAAATACCGTATTTGATTGGCACCAGATAATGTGGCATTCTATATAACAACAATTTCCAGGTAATAGAATGTCTTCCTTTAGACATCAGTCCTGGCTTTCAAAATTAATACTCGCTTAACTGAAATATTTTGTTATCGGTCATGCTCTCCTTAAACCAAATATGCTCTGGTATTTGATGCCATGTGTGCATGGCAACAGGGACTTTGAAGGTGGGATTAAGACTCTTGTGATGGGGTTAGTGTTGATTATCCAGGTGGGCTCAAGTTAATCAGGAAGGTCCTTAGAATGATGAGGTCAGAGAGACATTCGGCACTGTCACGACAGATGCAGATCTAGAAACTGCCAGCTGGCTTTTGTGATGAAGGAAGGAGCTGGGAGCTGAAGAATATAGGATCTCCTAGGAGCCGAAAGAGTCAAGAAGATGAGTGAATTCTCCCTAGGATTCCCCAGAAGAATATCTCCCCGTATAATGACTATTTTATCCTCCAGCCTTCAGAATAGAAAGAGACTACACTTGCATTGTTTTGAACCAGTAGCTCTGTGGTGGTATTTTACAATAGTCCTTCTCCTGAATTTCTACAGTAGAACAGATGATTCAATTTGTTAGAAATATACCAGCTGTTCAACAAAAACTTGTTATCAATTATGTGGCAGGTGACCTAAATGAAGGAAGTAGACATTATGTCCTCAGATCTTGCTTTCTGATAGAAATAGTCCAGTTGTAAGCCTAGGCTGGGGAAGGACAGTAGACTGACCATTGCAACCCAGGGTTTGGGGGTTGAAGCTGAATTATAAATGAAGACTAGAAGCCATTCACTGTCTTGTGTGTGGGGGTTCATGTTGATATGTGTCTGACAAGACGAATGTGTGTGTCTCTCTCTGTCTCTGTGTATCTCTGTCTCTCTCTCTCTCTGTGTGTGTGTGTGTTTGGTCACAGTGGCCATGGAGTCAAGAGAGGCTTGCTTGTCTGATAAAGTTCTAGTTGGGAAAGGGTATATCAGGTAAAGCAGGAAGTATAAATTCCTCTCCTGAGGGGACTGTGACGCCTGTGTTGATTCCTAAGGTCTTCCTTCCTTTTTGTCCTTCAAATTGAAATGTCACTCGTGGGTAACAGAAGCATGAAAAATATAAACTACAGGAGGATTAAACCTATGGCCGGTGTATTTTCCATTTTATTCAGAAGAGGGAGTGACCCTGAAATCAGCTCCATTCCCAGGTGCTGAAGGCCCTCATAGTTCTCCTATTAAGTTGGTTGGTAGTGGATTATGTCACAGACCAGCACCTCTTTGAATGGACTTTTTTTTTTTAAGGAGAAGAACTTTTATCATGGTAATAGTCTAATATTCTGGTGAGAGAGTTTCTGCTAATTTACAGAATGAGAGAATGAGGAACACAGAATCATATTTAGATTAACTTACATTTTCATGGAGGGAAAATGGGCCATCTGATTCTCTAGGAATGTATAGCTCCTTTTAATTACAAATTATGTACAATAGTTTAGAATGCTTTTGTTTCTACTTAACAGTTATTATCCTATCCAAAATAATTGACTGGGTGCCAGTTAACTACAAAGCATTGTAAAGTGCCTGAGACCCAAAGGTACCAGTAATCTTAAATACAACATAAAAATTGTATCTAACCATCTAGACCATTTATTGAGACCTTTAAATAAACTCACCATTACTAAGCTTCTTATTTGCTTTTCCTATGTGTTCGTATTCCATTTCTTGCCTTTTTCATCTTAAATGGACTTTTAGCTGCATCCTTTTGCCGCAGTAAATCTTGATATAATAGTTATCCCTGCTCCATTCTCTCCAGACCCTCAGGGTGTTTGTCAGTTGTCTTCTTGACTTCTCAGGATTAGATTGCCAGCATGGATTTTGATTGCCTCTTTAATTTTTTTTTAACTTTCCCTGTCCATCACACCATCCTGATTCTACCTCATTTGGCCGTCCCTCCCATGAGTGTGAACTGTATTAAAATTTTGGGTTGCCTTAGAATGTGTTGTGCTGCTGAAACAGAATGCCGCAGATTGGGTAAATGGATAAAGAAGAGAAATGTATTTCTCACAGTTCTGGAGTCAGGGACGTCCAAGGTCAAGGTTCTGGCATCCAAGGGAGGGCTTCTTGCTGTTTCTTCACAGTGGCGGCACAAGAGAACAAGAGAGTCCCTTTACGTTGGTGTTAACCCATTAAATGCGAGTGCGACCCACACATATCCCATTAGGCTCCACCTCCACGGCTCTTCTGGGGATTAAGTTTCTGACACGTTAAGTTTTAGGAGACATATTCAAATCATAGGAGGGGTAATCAACCATGCACATCTACAAAATACCATTTTCCTGTTGTTTCGTAGAGGATTGTGTCAGCCTGTTGGTATCTAGACATTATTTGTATCATTTTCTCTCTTTTTAAAACCACTCTGCCCAATCTCAGATCATTTGCAACTTTCCACAGACTTCTAGAAATTGTATTTCTGGCTTAGCTCTCTTTCCTGACTCCAAACTCTAATTATATAACCCACTTCCTGTGTAACATCTCTTAGATTTCTCAGAGGCATCTCAAAATTGTTGTGCCAAAATCAAACTGTTTTGGTTTTTTTTTTGAGATAGTGTCTCACTATGTAGCCCTGACTGGCCTTGAACTTGAGATCTTCTTTCATCAGTCTCTCAAGTGTCAGCGTTCTGAACAAGCACCACCAGGTTTGATCCAAAACCAAGCCCTTTATCTTCCTGGTAAGTCTAGTTCTATTCTAGGTACACTGATCTGGTGCCTGGAGCCACTCATAGGTAATTGTTCCCCCCCCCCCCCCCCCACCCCCGCCAAGACCTCCCTCTTGGTTCCATCTTCTTGTTTCTGTGCATATCTAATCCGGCACAGGTACTGTTGGTCCTTACTTCTGGACCAGTTCTTAAATTCAGTTGTTTCTGCGCATCTCCACCCACTTAGGCATTTCGGTTCACTGGACTTCAGCAGTAACACCAGACTGGTCTCCCTGTATCATGACCCTGCCCCTGAATGACTGAGGTGAGAAGAAAACGTCAGTGTCAGAACTGTAGCATCTCTAAGACTGGTATAGGTCATTATGCATTTTCCCAGAGGGCCTCACCAGTGTTAGGGAATGTCAACTAACCTGGTGGGTTGGCTGTGTGTGTTTATCCTCTCTGTCTCTGAAACACCACTGAAATGACCAGTAGAACCAAGAAAATGGGAGGAGAAGGGGTCAGTCAGGAGATTTTCATGACCGTTCAAAAAACAGAGTGAAGGGGCAGATGATGCTGATGGTCTCATTGGAACAGAGGCAACTTCTGCAGCCCGAGGTCTGCAGGAAGAGGTGCTGATTACAAGAAAGGTGAGTGATGCTTGGAGGTCTGGTAAGGCTCTAGGTACGAAGGTACCGTTGATGTAGAAGGCAGGGCCGAGGTGCCCGAGTGAAGAGTGTTCACACTGAACTGCCAAATCCTCGACCTCTCCTATGTTTCTAGAATATTGACAGTGAAGGTCCCCCTACCCCATGTCTAGAGGAACTGAACAGTCCCAGAGGAAGGACCTCCAGACCTTTATCTATGGGGATTTCTACAAATAAAAGCCTAGTTTGTCTTCTGGTTACTTTACAATGAAGCTTGGTTATCAGCAAGATCTTCTAGGCAACAAGTATCTCCCCATAGTGTTTCAAAATACTTGCCTTTCACTGTTCATCTTGTAAATGATATGTAAATCCATATCAGCAGCTAAACTCCATGAAGTAACGTATTTAAGGAAACACAGACATGTATGTGTGTGTATATAGGTATATAAATCTATATGTACACAGATATTAACTATCTGCATACATACATAGATATTGCATATATAAGCTAAAGAAAGCAGATAGCAGGAGTCACAAAAGGACCCGGGGAGGCGGCGGCAACAAAATCAGTCTTAAGAAGACACTGCATCCTAAAACAAGAAAGGACACTGAAAATGAATCCGAGAATGCTCAGAAATGGATGGAAACCATGAGGGCCGAACTAAAAAGGAAGTCAGGAGAATGGCTACATTCTTCTAAAGAAGAAATCAGCCGAAGAGTAGAATAGAAATATAAACCAGGAGCCAATTTGGGTCCATCTGAGAAGCCCAGTATCTGACTAATTGAATACCAAAGCAGAACAAGGGAAAAGGTGTACCTGTAGGGGGTAGGTTGGGGGCTGTCATGGGGGATCATGGGAAAAAATGTTTCCTGTTACCAAATTTCTACTTCCAAATGGAAAGGAGCACCCAAGGTGCCCAAGGTGCTTTCAGGCAAAAGGCACGTGGAGATGGGTTTCTTTTCCTTGCTAGTGTGTTAGAGCAGTCCTTGTTAGCTGTCTCCCTCTCTGGCTTAGAGGAGGCTTCAGTATATGTAGAGAAACAGGGTGGGGTTAGGGATGCTCTGTCTGCTAAGTTCATTGAGTTTGAGAAGTGTGAACCACCTTGTAGCCAGTTTCTCAAGGTCAGTGCCCCTCACAGGTCCTTGGATGTGCTGTTCATTATCAGATGTAAGATCTCTATGTTTAAGTTGGATTTGCCTTTATTCTCTGTAGTGACTGGAGAGGCAGTTAAGAGATAAGGAGACGTGAAATGAGGGACCCTTTTAGAAGTGATTTTCAACATTTTAAGAAATGGACAAACACAATCAGATTTTTTTTTGAAGTGCTTACTTTTAAGCTGTGATCTAAATGTAATTGGTTACAACTGAGTATCTTTCTAATTATACATTTTTAAAAAGCTGGGGGAAAAGCAATTGAAATTGAGCTTCTTTTAGCCTGGGGGAAAATTGTTTTCCTTTTGGCATAATTATTCCACACCAATAAATTGTTAAATGATATATTATTATGGAACTTAGTCATAGAAGATCTTTGATTTGGGCTCAGAGTGTTCTGATTGCTACAAAATAAGTTACCCATTAGAGGTAATTTTCCAAGAGCTGTCACTGCTATTCTTCTTCCTTTTTCAATTTTCTTTTGAAAAAGTAGGGAAGAGGACCATTTACCTGCCATCCACACAGTAGCCCCATTACCTAAAAGTCATTAGGGAAAGAGAAGTGGGCTCCACAGGCCGAGTTGTGGTCTGTAGATGGAAACCATGGCATTGGCCGTGGAGTCTGGGGGCCACTCAGCAACCACCGCTGTCCACCAGTGCTGAGATTTTATGTATGTTCTTTAGAGTAGACATGTGTGTTAAAAATAAACAGAAGGGAACACTGGGTTGCTTTTGGAAGACTGTGTCCCTCTTCACATTAAATGGCAGCTAGCCAAGGGGCTACCCACAGACTCACCAGCCTGGGGTCTTCCTTTCTTTAGGTATGGAGCAAGCCTGGGTTTATAGTTCTTGAATGCCTTTCCTGCCCCACTGGGAGCAGCTGGACTCTGTAATGCTTCCTTGCTCCATCCTTTGCTTCTTCATATTCTTGACACAGCAGCCCCAGTCAGCTGTCTACATTGTCAGAGGAAGTCCTTGTACTTAGTTGAAAATTCTATGAATAGGCACTAAAGAGGACAAGAGGCTGACCTTACATAACATCTACCTTCAAAGAACTTATATGTCTACTTTTAAAGAACTAATATTCTGGTTGCAAGGAAGAGAAAGAATGGTGTTAAGAGCAGGAAGTGCATATATATATATAGTTATAGTTATAGATATTATTTATATAAAAATTGTATTAAAATATAATATATATATAATTATTGTAAAGCTAGCTCCCTAAGTACTAATTGCTACTATTCTTTCAGGCTATGATAGTCCGAGGAGGTCTTATTTGAAATAGAACTGTAGGATATTTAGATGGACTAGGGACTGAGTAGGAATTTTAGAGTTGTAATTGCTAAGTCCAAGTTTAGACATGGAAAAAACTAAGTACCCTCAGGACAGACAGAACACAATAGTGCATTTGAACCATTGCAGCAAATAGCTAATTTTTATATTTATTTTTAAAGTAAAAGGCTTTGCTCAACAAAATATTACGTGGGATGCCTGCATATACACGCTAGGACTGCAGCTTTGGTTAAGGAGTAAGATGCAGAGCGTGGTACCTGTCCTGGGGTCTCAGCCCCTGCTGGTCTCTGAGGTCCTCTCATCACACACAGGACTCAGCATAGAAGCCGCACATTGCGGGGAGCTACTTGGTGAGAAAGAGAAAACTGCTTTGAGTCCGGCGGTCGTGTTCAGTATCAGTTTGGATCACCTTGTTAAGGCATGGGGTGCCATGAATCATTTTCAGTCAGGTCCTGAGATGTAATGCTTTAGAAGATTAAGATGGGGGGGAGGTAGCCCTTCTTCTGATATCCAGCATGATCCGTGGAATATTCCCAGGGGTGCGGTGAGGGAAGAGTGGCTGCTTTCTCACACAGAAAAGCAATTATGTGTGGCTGGAATCACTGATGGGGAGAAGCCAAGGGCCAAGTTGCTGAGTACTAGATGATAATAAAGAGGATAATAGTTATGACAGTGCCCCGATATTTATAAAAGATCATTGAGGTCAACGGTTAAATTATGTGAGAGTTATGGTGGTATTATGGTAGAGTGAGAAAGAATACGTGGCCTTTGAATGGGAGAGACCAATTCAGTCCTGTTGGTGCTGGTTCCCAGGGCTTGACCTCAGCTCTGCATCAGTTATCATGAGCAGCCATCTCTCTTGCCTCTCATACTGATAACTTTTATAATTTCCTCCACCAATTCTGTCTTAATCAGCTTGGGCTCGATAAAAGAACACGATAGGCAGGGTTGTCCAAAGAGCAGGCATTTGTTTCTCATAGCCTGGGGGCAGGAAGTCTTTTGGGAGCCAGCATAGTTGATTCGGGTGAGGGCCCTCTGGCAGGTGGCCACCTTCTTGCAGCGTTACCTCACGTGGCTTCTCCTCAGCCTAGACCTCCTCCTCCTTCGGCCCCTCCCCCCTCCTTTCCTTTTCCCTCCTCTTCACCATAAACTTTCAGTCCTCCTGCCTGCCTCCCAAGGGATGGAATAGGATCACAAACATGTACTACTTCACCCAGCTCCTCAGTCAAATTCCTCAGAGGACACCGATCCCATCCTTAGGAGCCCCCTCTCCCCACACCCAGTCTTAATCCAGTTATATTCCAAACTTCCCACCTTCTTGAAACTAGGCTGTAAACATAGGCATTTGAAGGGACACAAAACTCTGTGCCCAGAAAAGCTGCTTTCCCCTTTCTGGTGTGTGGAGAACAGGAAGATGGTTCTTCATGGTGTCTTCCAGAATGCTCTCCAGCTCATAGATCCCATGTCTTCTGCGCTCCACAGACTGGAGCACAGATACATAATGTCTAGGTGAGAGAAACATACACAGAGTCAGCTGATGGGAGAGATGGTGTGAGGAAGGATTGAACACACCAGATTGTCCCCTTCCTCGCTAACCTATGATTGCCTGATGACTTCATCAGCTACAACCCTGAGGACCTTCCTTCCGTTGTCTGCCAAGACACGCATCTATTATGTAGTGTGCCCGTGTGTCTGAGCTGTATCCCCGTAAGCGCTTGTTGGATATGCGCTCAGTGAGGAGGCGGAGATGTTCAGAAACCAAGTAGGCAGTCTGTCCAGTGTTGCTATGAACAGAACTGAGGTGGGTGAGGCACCTGCCTAGGAAAACTAGACTGGACAATTACTTGCATACATGAAGATGGGAGCGTTCTTTAGACAGAGCCTTGGGGCCTATAGAGACATGTCCAGATCTGACTGCAGCTCCTTGAGATAATAGTGTAGCTCCATAATGGTTCAATGGCTTCCCACAGTAATAAATGCAATAATCATAGCTCGGTAGCAGAGTGTTTTGATGACCCTCAATGTGCTGTGGCCCCTCCTCAGTGATCTTGTCACTACTGGGACTGACTGCATATGTGCTGGAGGGGACCCAGTGTCAGGGAACCTCCCCCAGCTTCTTCAGTCACTGTGATGTTCTCCTTAGGGAGACTCTGCTGACCCTGACCTTGACCTTGGAGGCAGCAAGTCCAGAACTGTCACTCTAGTTTCTGCGGTGGAGGGTAGGGTGCTTTTCAGCCTGTGCTAGGATTGGTAGCCTGGGACCTTCCTGAAGAACAAGGAGAACTTGGGAGGTGCTCCCTATCCCGATGTGGCCCGGCCTAATTTTCACTTTGTTTTTGAAACTAACACAGTAAAATTGATTCTATGGGCTATAGTTTTGGAAATTTTAATCTTTGAGTTGTGTAACCACCCTCACTGTCAGACTACAGAATATTCCATCATCCTGAAAATGCCCCTGGTGCTGTCACTCGGGAGTCATATCTTTTTCCTTCCCCTAGTCTTTAGCAACAGCTGATAATTGTTTAGTTTAGTTTTGTTTTTGTAAGTCTTCAAGTCTCAGATTTAGAGAGTTGTATGTTTATTTTTATGTGTCAGAGTGTTTTGCCTGCAAGCATGCATGTGCAACATGATGCCCATGGAGGTCAGAAGAAGGCATCAGGTCCCCGGGAAGTAGAGTTATGGATGGCTATAAGCCATCATGTGGGTGCTAGGAGCCAAACTCTGGTCCTCTGCGAGAGCAGTAAGTGCTTTTAACCACTGAGTTACCACCCCAGCCCCATGCTGATCTTTCTTTCACTGTAGTTTTGTCCTTTGGAGAATGTCAGACAGTCAGAATCATATAGAATGTGATCTATTGAGACTGACTTCTATAAAGCAGCATAATGTCTTTGAGATATATTTATGCTTTCTAATGCTTATATCAATAGTTCTATCCTTTTATTAAAATTTTTACATGTTAACTAATTCACTTGTAATTTTCTTTAGTTATATTGTATCATGAAACTAAACTACATAGTTTCCATTTCATTCCATGATAAATATTTAAAAATTAATTGAAACAGAGTCTTAAATTATTGCCCAGTCTGACCTCAAACTTGTGGTCCCTCTGCCTCAACTTTCTGAATGCTAAAATCACAGGTGGGCAAACAATGGCTCACAGATCAAATCTGACCCACTGTCCATTTTTATAAATAAAATTTTATTGGTACATGGCCACATTCATTTACCTGTAATTGTTTGTTGTTACTTACATGTTTCTATGGCAGAGTTACATAGTCACAAGAGAAAAAACATGGCCCCCAAAGCATAAAATAACGTCTTCATTAGGAAAAAAAAAAAAAAAAAACTTGTTGACTGGTTGTAGCTGGTACCAGGCATGAGTTGGAATAGACACTTCACTGTGGTTAAACTCAGTCCTAGAGCTAAGGAGACAGTTTACTTGGGAAATGTCTGCTGTATAAGAATGAGGATCTCAGTTTGGATCCCAGCACCCACATGGATAGCTGGGGGCAACAGCGCCAGCAAATAGGTGGATCCTCAGGGTTCATTGGCCAGCCAGCCTAGTAGACTCAGTGAGTGGCAGGTTCAGTAAAAGGTCTATTTTAAAGAAAATAAGGTAGGGGAATGAAGGAAAATACCTGATGTTGGCCTCTGGCTTCCACATTCGTGTACACACACATGGACACACACTTGGATACTCTGTGCACACACCCACAGGAACATGTACACTCACCTCCTCTATGCCCTCACCATAGAAAACAAAGGATGCTGCTGTTTTTCCTACCCAAACATCTGGGCATCTTCTTACCCAGGCCCATGGGTTGCCATAGGAATTTGGAAGATGTAAAATCTGATCTAAGCTTGGAGCCACCTAGCTGAGGTGCTGAAGGGAAAGATGGGATGGAGGTTTTATAAGGTGCATTGCATCCCCTGTGAAGATGAGGAGAGACAAGGACTGTGGAGTGACTGGATGACATCTTACTTCTTGGTTCCTATGGTCTGCTGTCATTTTCATCTAATGATCCTCAGACTCAGCTGCCTATTAAAATCATGTTGAAAGTTAAATATCTGCCTCAGCACCCGAGCTATGTTGTGTAAACCAATTCAGTCAGAATGTTTGGGAGTGATTCCAGATGCCAGCATTTTACGTTTTCCATGAGGTTCCAGTGTTCAACCTGCCTTGAGAACTCTTGTCTCTTTGACCCCTAAAGACGTATTGCCAAGGTCATTGATGTGATGTGGGTGCTCCATCTCTATCTTGTATGTGTCAGAGCTGTATGAGTTTTATCATGTGTGTGTTAGAGTTTGATCTTTGGCTCTTTCTGAGAAATAGGTTGTGTTGTATGTTTAGATCACTTGGAATATTGACACATTCTAATGCCTAATATAGAAAGGTAGCAGCCAACAGTTCTAGAGCCTTGCTACTCAAAACTGGTTCTTGCAGTGTCCCAATGTATTTAGGACCTTGTTAGAAATTGAGGGATTCCCCCTCAAACCTGCAGAGCTTATAATTTAATAAGGACCCCTAGAGAGTCATAAGGACCTCAAAAGTTGTGAAACACAACTTTAAAGATTGCGTAGATACTTGGTGGTGGAGGCAGATTTCAGTAGCACTGAGACAACTGCTTTTCAGAGATTCCATTGTTCTGTTACAGGCTGAATGGCAGCTCTGTTGACTTCTGACATCTTTCCTAGTTCTGACTTCGCTTATTTATCTGTTTGTTTGTTTGTTTGTTTATTATTTATTTCAAAACAGGGTTTCTCTGTGTATCCCTGGCTGTCCTGGAGCTTACTTTGTAGACCAGGCTGGCCTTGAACGCCCAGAGATCTGCCTGCCTCTGCCTCCTGAGTGCTGGGATTAAAGGTGTGCTGGGTCAGTTCTGATTTTATTATTGTCTTCCTCTTTCTTCAGCATCTCCTTAGAATCCGTCCTTCATCCTATCTTCCTCTCTGCCCTTGGTGTTCACTGAGGGAGGCCTCCATTCTTCCTCCTGTGTTTCTGCACCTGCCTCATGCCTGGAACTCTAGGAGATGTCCTAGGAGATGCACACAACCTACTCTCTTACCTCTTTCTTACCTTCAGTTGTAGAGGAGAGTCAATGTTTCCAGGGCTTGAGAAGGGCTTTGAAAGGGGTCCCAGTGAATGACTGGCTGGCCTCTGAAGATTTCCACTGACTCTTGTTACCTGGTTCTCTGGTGCAAGATGCATAGGACATCCTTTGTGCTCTCGTGGGCTGTCTTCATTAAATGCATTGCTACTTTTTCCAGGCATAGAATTTAGAGACCATTTCCTCGTCCTGTTTCTCAGCCTATAATGTGATCTCATGCAGATAGAAGAAATTCATATAACCCAACATTTGATACATGTTCCTGCTCATTCCTGAATTTCTTATTTCCAGTGTCTTTCCTTCTGAATTCTCAGTGCTGGTGCCAAGTCGTGTTCAACATCTGTCTCTCTATTTTTCACTCTTTAAAAAACCTTGAAACATAAGACTCCCTCCTACTTACAGCACAAAGCCCCATTTCATATTTCTTCTATACCTGCACCCTGTTTCTTCTCCATCTTTGTCCATTGCTTCTAAGGTCCACTGGATGTCACCAAACTCCTTTGTTTCTTTGTTTCTGTACATTTATCTTCATTTCCTTAAATGTGCCCATTCTACCTTTCCTTCAAGGGTTCTGAAGTTTGTATTCTCCAGGAAGCTTCTCAGATACAATCTAAACCAATGCACTCGCTGCACAAAGGGGTAAATGATACCGAGAGAGGTCGGAGGGATTGTTAAGGTTGCACAAAGCAATACAAATGCTTGTTACAAAGTTCACATTAGGGTTCAGTGTGGCATTGTCAAAGAACTTCATGAAAGTTTTTCCATTTAACTTCATAAGTGTGGGGTGTGTGTGGTGGACACTGAGAAGTGCTGAAGGCCATAAAACATGCCTTTCATAGAGAGAGGAGAATCAAACCTTAGAGACAGAAGGATCCATCATTTGCCTCGTAACCATTTTTTTCCTTAAGGAAGGCATTGTGACTCTCCTAACTCCTGGGGAAGTTTTCTTCTGTCTGCTGTGTGAATGTGTGGCTCTGAGTCATCCCTGTGAGCAGTGTTAGGCCTTCTCCACTTCTGAAAGACAAGTTTGCTATCTCTCCTTCCCACTTGTGTGATACACTCTATGAACTAGTTAAAGGAGAGTCAGAGGAGAATGATAGAATTGGTAGAGTTGAGGTAATTGTGTTACATTTTTAGATTGTCCTCTGTCTCTGATTTTACTTAAAGAAAGGACTCTGATGTGCTGGGCTTTCCCTACTGCTGAGCCACACAACCATGGGAAAAACCACTCAACATCTGTCCTGAACATGTACACACGTTTCCCCCCTGTCAGCCCCTAAACAAAGGAGTACAGCAACTGTATCATAGCATTTACAGTGAACAATGAACTGTAAGTCACTGAAGATGATTTAAAATATATAAGAGGGTGTGTGTATATTGCACTGTTTCATATAAGGAACTTCAGTCTTTGTGGTTTTAGGGTATCTTCAGTGGATCATGGGGCCAACCCCTGGAATGAGGGATGCCTGTCCCTGTTTCTAATGGACGATGGGAGTTGCTAGAAGGAAAGGCAACCTGGAAGTAAAGGGTTATTTTTAGCACTGGTACTTATCTTGCTTCATAAATCAGCCCGTCAGGCCCTCAATCATTTGGGATGGTTGTTCGGCTCCCCATGACCTGTCAACATGCTCCCAGCCAGGAAAAAAAAAAAAAAAGCAATGTCTATATTCCAGAGCATGTCTTGTCTCTTCTCTATAGGGAGCAGCTGCCACTCTGGAGTTCCCCTGAGTACACAGCCCAAAATTGCCTGTGCTCCAGGCTGCCACTGCCTTTCCTCTGTGGGCCTGTTTAATTTGCCCTCTTCCATCATTCTGGTCTCTTGACGCCGTGAAAAGGCCTCCTACCCACAAAACATCTGTGTTTGGACGGACTTCTCCACCTTCTCAGTCTTTCAGACAGCAATGAACTTGTCTGCTTCCTGCCTGGAAGCCGTCTACATTCAGAAGGTCCTTTCACTGTGTTTTTTCTGACCTTGTTAGTATCTGTACTTTCCCGAGGTTATTGGCATGTGTTCCTGAGTGTTGAAGAGGGTAGGAAGCAGCAGACGAAATGAGGGCAGGCTGTGTTGTTAGAGTGGGAAGAACTAGTAGGGAGGATGTGGCATGTTCCCACCATGACCCTGGAAATGCCCCTGGCTCTGTATTTTCCAAAGAGTTCCTCTTCCTCTTCTTGCTTCCTGTTTTAAGATAGGGTTGTGTACACATCAAAGACCTCATTAAACATACACTGAAGGAATGGAGATGTTAATGAATAATTTTCTTTCCTGGAGCAATGATATGGGGCCAGTGAAAAGTACAAATGTTCAGGCAACATAAAAATCACAAAGCTAAGAGTCAAGAGATGTGAGTTCCAGGCTTGTGTAGCCGTAAGTTTCTCTGGTCCCAACTGACCCCACGGTCCCGCAGCTGCTTATAAAATAATCATTCAGAGGCTTAATATTAATTGCAAATTATGTGGCCTATGGCTCAGGCTTCTTACTAGGAAGCTCTTATAACTTCACTCAACCCATAACTATTAATCTATATATCACCATGCGTTCCTTGGCTTTACCTGCATCCCATTACATGTTGTTCCTTGGACGGTGGTTTGGTGCCTCCCCTTACTCTTCTTTTTTCTTTCACTCTCTCTCCTGGATTTTCCCGCCTGGCTCCATCCTGCCCTGCCATAGGCCAATGCAGCTTTATTTATTATCCAATGGGAGTAACACATATTCACAGTGTACAGAAAGACATCCCACAGCAGGCTTGGATTTTCTATAGAGGACCCTGGCGGGAAGTCTTTTACCAGCCCTGGATGCCAGCTTCTTCATCTGTGTGATAAAAACCTTGGTCAAAGGGCTGGAGAGATGGCTCAGTAGTTAAGAGCACTGGCTGCTCTTCCAGAGGACCCAGGTTCAATATCCAGCACCCACATGGCAGCTCACAACTGTCTGTAACTCCTGTTCCAGGGGACTTGATGCCCTCATACAGACATATGTGCAGGCAAAGCACCAATGTACATAAAATAAAAATAAATAATTAAAAAAAACAACTTTGGTCATCATTTGTGAATCTAAGTATTTCAAACGCAGGTTTCCTCTAAAAACTTTTTTGATAAGGTCAAACATACAGGCATACAAATGGTATGAGACTCTGTGTGTGTGTGTGTGTGTGTGTGTGTGTGTGTGTGTGTGTATGTATGTGTACATGCATGTGCATGACTTGACACCTACTATCCAGCAGGATTTGCTTCCAGCATAGTAGTCATGGTTTTAGCAGCTTTCAGTTCACAAAATGGATGATGGCAAATCACAATGGTCCTTTCTTAAGAATCTGTGTTTTAACTGTTGCAATAACAAATATATTTTTAAAAAAAATAGTGTATATGTGATCCAGACACATTGCCTTATGCTAAGGCGACTCTTTTTATTGTTTTTGTGCATGCTTAGGTCTGTGAGTTTCTCATCAGTAGGATAAAAGCCTCTGACAGAGACACCTTAAAGAAAGAAAGGCTGATTTGGGCCCAGGGTCTTAGAGATCTCAGTCCATGGCCAGCTGGGTCCCTTCCTACAGGAGTGAGGGAAAGCTGCCCATCATGGCACAGAGCATGTTGCTCACCTTGTAGTGGTGAGGGTGAGAGGTCTGCCTATAGGCCTGGTCACACAAGCACACTTGATGCCACAGGCAAAGGGAGGTGAGCTGAAGACAGGTGTGGGCAGGGCTTGGGCGATCATCTGAAATAGCTCTAAGAAGGGTCATCTAAAGGCCACCCGAACCTGTCATGGCTAAAATGAAGTCTCTAGGAGCCATGGCGGCATGTCTGGGGTGCCTATGATAGTGTGATGAATCCTGTAGCTGGAATACACAGGTCCCCTGGGGACAGCAATGTTTAGATCTCTTGCCTGCATCAGTGGGCTAGATTGGAGTTCCCCTAGATAGCCAACATATTTTGTATTTTTCATTTTCACTCCTTTTTATTTTTCTTTTCTTTATTTTTTACCCCTTCTGCTCAGGATGGAACCCAAGGGCTTGAACGTGTTGCTCTACCACTGATCTATAACTCTAGCCTTTGGTTATTGTTTGTCACGTTTTTAAGACTGAGACTGTACAGGCTGGACTCCAACTTGAAGGAATCCTCCTTCCTCTGCTTCCCAAATGCTGGGATCATAGCTGTGTACCACCACACCCAGCTTCATGGTCCTTGTGTTTTTTGAGACAAGGTCTTACTATGACACTCAAGCCTGCTTAAATTTGCTGTTACCCAAGATGACCTTGAACTTGTAATTCTCCTCCCTCGGCCCACCAAATACTAGGATTAGAGTTATGTGCCACTATCCCTGGCAATCAGAAAGTTTTGTAATCAGCTTAGATCATGGGTTCTGTGAAAATGGTGGGGCTTGGCACAGGCCCAGGGGCCTTTAGAAATGACAGAAGTCTTTTTCACAGCCTTTGACTTGTGAACTGAGAAGACAACAGCAAAGTTTCAGATCTGTTCACCGTCTCTTTCCGTCTGAGGCAGGTACCTGGTTCTGCTGTCAGCTGGCCAGACATGGAGGACCAGTGCAGCAGTGCTCAGCCGACCAGTCTGCACCCGAAAACTTTCATCACTGGAAGCTCTAACGTGAAATTCACTTTATTTACATTCATCCAATATAGAACCCCCATCAGATAAACTTACAGAGGAAAAGTGTATCCTTTAGACACGGTTGGGTCCTCCTGTCTTACTACCATTCACATTAGAAACAAAAAGAAAAGCAACCTTGGCCTCTCCGCCAGATCCCCAAATGAGCATCTCTGGGATTAGGTCTGGCATCTTTCCTCCTGTTTGTGTTTGTTGTGGGTTTTGTTTATTTGCAATATGTAGTTTAGAACTTGACTCCAGATCTCCTTGGTTTACAGAGCTGAACAGTACTGCAATTCCATATGTCATGAGAACACTGGCTTTCCTAGAACTTGTTCTGTACACCCGGCTGGCCTAGAAATCACAGAGATCTGCCTGCCTCTGCCTCCCCAGTACTGGGATTAAAGGTGTGAACCACCACCACCCAGCTGAGAAATATCCTCTTGAGATAACATCTCTGTTAACACCCTTTTAAGGATTTTGCAGATTATAGAAATTATTAGATCTAGCTTTTTCTCTTAAAATAATGGAATTATAACTTTTCATTAGACCATTTAAAATGCTGCTTCATCAAAACCACTCAATCTCTCCAATGTAAAATCAAGGCTTGTAGTGACTGAGCCCAAAGTTCAAGCCCAGGGAATGTTTTTTGTTATCTGCCTGTGGCTGGAGGAAATTGTGCTGGAGTTGAAGCTGGTGGAGGAAAAATCAATTCCTCTGTCCAGCTTCCCCAGAAATCCTTATAGACTCCATACATCAGAAGTAGCATCTGCTTTGGTCTCAGTCTCAATGGTGGTTCTGAGATTTCTATAGCTGAACCCTCCAGGCCACTGAGCTGTGCAACAATGTCAGGACAGTGGCTCCAGGGCCTTTGTCTCTCAAGTTCTCATTTCATATGTATAGGAGCTGGGACTGTGAGAAACTGGGTGCGCTTGACATCAGAAGTTCACCTGCAAGCCTGTTACCCTCCTCATTGATTCTGACTGAGTCATATGAAGCTCAAGGTTCTTAGACTTGGTGTATCCCCCTCCCCCATGGTGGCCTTGAACTTGTGGTCCTGCTTGACCAGTCATGGCAGCTCTGAAGTTTTTCATTTGCAGAAGACCACTGTGGACATAGATAGGCACTCAGCAATGTACTGTGGAACAGAGAGTTTAAAGACAATCATGTCCTGTTTGTTTCATTGGTTGGTTGGTTGCTTTTTCAGACAATGTCACACTGTGTATCCTTGGCTGGGCTGGAACTCCGTCTATAACCCAGGCTGATCTCAAACTCACTACCCTCCGACCACAACCTCCAGATGTTGAGATTACAGCCCAGCTAGGTTGACTCTTACTAAATTCCTCATTGCATGGTTTGGCATCCATGTTGACCGTTAGCTTCCAGAGAGCCTATTTAACCCTTGTATACAGTGTCCTCTTTTCTCAAGTTCTGTGAATAACCACTGTTGATTGTGTCTGCTCACTTACTTGACCTTTGTTTATCACCCTCCTGGGGGGCTCAGTGCTATGTTCTCGCATACCAATGTATGTAAGTGATAGTTCCTGCTCTCAAGGAAGGTGTGACCTTTGGTGGAAATAAGTAAGCGAACAACCCACATTGGGTGCTGAATAGAGGCTTGTGTGAGCTGTAATGGGGATTGTGATAAAGGGCACCAGCCTGAAAATCCATCCCGCAGCGAAGCCTGAGCAGATAGTTCAGGAATAAGGAGGGCTTGGCTAACAGATGGTGTGGGGGGGCATTCTAGGCGTGGTGATTAACAGGTGTAATTACATGGCTGTATGGAAGTGGGTGGCAAGTTTACCTTGCATGCTGGATGCAGAAGAGTTAAGGTATACTGGCTGGCAGCAGAATTCTGTTTGCTACATGAGGCTTTCAGGTTTGTGTCTCAGGGCTTGTTTGGAGGCTCTAGCAGGGGAGCTCAGCTACTTGTATACCCTTGAACGAAGACCAGTCCTCCTCTAGTGGGGAAGGTCTTCATCCTCTTCAACTGAGTGCACAGCCACGGGGAGGGACGTACATGGATGGAGAGGTGAGGGGGGAGAGGGGCACTGCCTAGCTGGCCAGATTAGCCAAATCAGCCTTGGCGATCCATGGGGTAACAGATGTAGCAGCCAGATTACCCTCACATCTACTTTTGTGTCTTTGAATTGTGGTAAAGGATGTGTAACGAAAACAAATTATCATCCTAACTATTTTTAAAATTAAAAATTGTGTGGTGGTAAGATTTGTTGTTCAATGGTCATTGCCACCATCCAGTTCTAGTGTTCAGGAAGCTGAAGAGGGAAAATTTTGAACTTGAGGTGGACTTGGAATGTGTGTGTGTGTGTGTGTGTGTGTGTGTGTGTGACTTTGTTTTAAAAAAAAAAACCAAATTAACAAAACTCCCTGAAATTGAACCCATAAAATACTACTAGCTCCCCATCATTCTCACACCAGTCCCTAGAATCAAGCCCTCTACCATTTGTTTCTAGAAATTTGAAAATCCTGGGTACCTCATAAGAGTGTAATCACAAAATACTTGTGCTTTTGTGACTGGCTTATTTCACTTACCGCAACTGCCTCCACTTGAAGACTGAGTAGTAGTCACTGCATGTATGGATGACATTTGGTGTATCCATTCTTCTATCCACGAACACAGGTTATTTCCAACTTTTGACTGTCATGAATGATGGTGTTGTGGACATGGCTGCACTTGGATTTTTTTTTTATATCACTATGTATGTTATTAAACTTTCAATAAATGCAAATGGCCTTCATGAAAACCCTTTATTTTATAGCCATCTCTGCAGAGACGCCTACAGTTTGTGGTAGAGATGTGCTCATGTTTGTGTGGGAAGGAGAAGGGCCAAAGTATTTGTCATCGGGGTGACAGAGGAACTAAGCAGAAAAAATATAATCTGTAAAAGAGTCAGTATTGTCATCCAGGGATTCTTCAGGGTGGCAGCAAATTACGGTGAAAGTCGACTGATGAATGTGTGTAGAGCATAATAGACCTGACCCTGTTGCTGACTCCGAAGTCATTCTGCGAGCTCTCTTTCTTTCCAGTGTTGTGGTGGTGTTTTTTTCAGTGGCTGTCAGTCTCAGCTGGTTCAGTTGTCCTGCTGCTGTGGACCGTCTGCTCCTCAGACTACCTGTCTTTCCTTAGCTACCTGGGCTGAGACCAAGACATGTGGATTTAGGAGGCAGGTCTGGAAGTCAGTAGATGCTCAGGACCCAGGCTGCCCGTCTGGAAGCAGCTCTGGCTTCTATCCATTGTTCTTGTCCATGTCACTTCTTGAGTGCATCCTCCTGACTCCTTTGACATCCCCTGGCCAGTCTCCCTTCCTGGGTCTCAGTGACTGACACAGCACACTAAGTTCCATGGCCTTTGTTCCAATCCAAGGTCCCAAGGCTGTTTATGAACCTCAGACACTTTCCCTTAGACGTTCCAAGGGATTGGTGTTCCAGGACTTTGTATTGTTTCATTCCCTCAAATCTTGGGTCCTCCGGGTTTAATGTGGCCAGCAAACTCAATGTATCAGAACAGTCTGGCCACAGTGGGTGGAGGGCCAGGCCTATTGGCATATACTCTGGTGTTGGCCTGAGCCACAGCGGTGGCACCAGCAATTTTGTTTGTTCTTCAGCCCCTGGCACCTCCTGAGCAGATTGGACTCTTGTCCTAAGGAACACAGATGCTTCCTCCCGGGCCAGCTTGCCCAGCAGCACTCCACTTCAGAGCAGCATCGTCTGGGAAAACGGAAGACTTGTTTCTGAGAGCCCCTTTCCTTCCCTTCCTTCTTCCCTTGGCTACTCCGCTAGCCTCCTCTCCTCTCCAAATCCATTCGTTCTCCCTGTAATGAGCATGAAAGCATGGCTGTCTAAGTGAGGTGTCATTGCCCTGTAAAGAAATGACTTAATGACAAATATTTAAGCCTTTTGCTTTCATGTCCTGAGTTCCCAGAAGAAGTGAAGCTTCATTCTAATTCTGCAGGTGGACAGTGGTGGGGACATCAGGAGGCAGGTGGAATAATGCAGAGTATGATGAAGCCCAGAGCCTTTGCAGGCAGCAGGCAGGTAGTGCTGGCAGCTGGGGTGGGACCCAGGGGCCCGCTTCCTGCCTCTCTTGTCCCTTTTCATTTTGAAGCACTCCAGAGCGTTCTGCCAGCTGTTAGATGAAGCACCTGTGTTGACAATGTCATTGAGTTCTGGGAGAAGATAGGGTCTCACTTTTTTGTATAGTCATTGTGCCCACAGACCTGTAAGAACCCTGTGTGTGGGAGTGTGTGCAGGGTGATAGAGGCAGACAGCGCTTTCCAATGGTAAGAAACTTCAGTTCCCTTTTGTGGTTTTGTTTTTGTTGTTGTTGTTTTACATTTGTGTGTGTGTGTGTGTGTGTGTGTGTGTGTGTGTGTGTGTGTGTGTGGTGTGTTTATGCCACTGAGCACATGGGGAGGTCAGAGAATAACTTGAAGTGGTCTATTCTCTCCTTCCACCTTGTGGGTTCTGGGAATTGAACTCAGGTTTCCAGGCTGGGTGGCAAGCACCCTACCCACCGAGTCATGTCGGTGGCCCCAGATTTTATGGGGTTTTTTGCTTTTTTTTTTTCTCTCTATTGCTGTTGTTCTGTTTTGTTTGTTTGTCCTTGAGATAGGGTCTCATTATGTAACTCCGGCTGGCTTGGAACTCTTTATGTAGACCAGGATGACTTAGAACTCATAGAGATCGGCCTGCCCCTCCCTCCTGAGTGCTGAAATTAGAGGCATGCACCACCATACCCAGCACATTTTGTTTTTAAGATGAAGGCATTCAAAGACATACTCAGACATCAAAACACGAACTGTAAAAATACAGGTAAGATTCAGAAACACAGCAAGGAGCTAGCTGGGAACCTCTTTCTAGGCTTGAGTGATGAATTGTGATACTTGGTCCCGAAGAGTGAACCCAGCAGGGAAGTGGACCAAATAAAAAGAGATGTAGTCAATTACAAGTCAATTCTTCTCGAAATAGGAGGCACCTGTGTTTGGCTTAGCAGGCAGTTAATCACCTAAAACTGGGGTTGTGGATGCGGAGACGCTCAATGGGTGAAATGCTTGACCTTGAAAGCATAAGGGCCAGAGTTTGATCCTCAAAACCCACGGGAAAGATTCAGGCATGATGGCATGTGCTTGTAATCCCAGCACTTGGGAGATGGAGCCAGGCAGATCCCTGGGGTTCACTGGCCAGCCAGCCTAGCCTAATCAGCAAGTTCCAGGCTAACTGGAAGGCCTTGTCTCAAAAACAAGGCAGCTACCTCCTGAGGAATGGTACTGCCGGTCTCCACATGCATGGAGTATGGAGTATGGGCATCCACGCCCTTACATACACACCCAAATACAATAAAATTGAGGGTAGAGGAGATGACGCAGGACCTAGCATAAGTAGGTACTGATATTTCTGCTGTAATTTTGTTGCTATAAAAGGGGGGAAAGGAAATATGTAAGAAAATGTGAAAGTGACACCCTTGAAGAAACCAAAGACAGAAAAGCGGTTGAGACTGACCTGTGTGGGCCATGTTTTGCCCTTCCCTGGGTCTTTCTAGACTCTTGTGCCCCTAAATTCTGCCACAGTTTATTGGCATGCCTCTTTAGCATGCATGTGGCTGCAGGAGCAGACTTAACTTTCAAGACTTTTCAGAAAGGGGTGGAGCTGGAAAGTGTGTTTATTCAAGTTCAAGTAAGCGGAGGTACACGCAGGTGTGGTCAGGAACTAGGGCTGCCTCACCTCTCCTGGTCGGCGTAAGGCCAAAGTCAGCTGTATTGCAGCAGATTACCACGGCTGGTTTCTCGCCCAAGGTCATTTTAGTTCGTCTAGGCTGCAGCTGAACAGAATGCGGCAGGCCCGGGACGAACTGAGTTGGAGTCATTCCCCAGGTGCCTGCTAAGCAGATCCATTTCTAGCCATCGCCAGTGTTTACGCTGCAGAGCTAGAGGGCACTGTGTTATGAAGCTGAGGTCCTGTCCCAAGCCAGACTCCCTTCCCCATCTTTCCATACACAACCAGCTTCTTCTCTCCCTTTATTCTTCATTAGCTTTGGATTCTGGCTGAAAGCAGACTTTTGCTGTCTCCTTTGTAATTGCTACCTGGATTTGCCCTTCTTCCAGGCCCCCATGATAAGCAGTTTAGCAGCCGGGCAGTGGTGGCGCACGCCTTAAATCTCAGCACTTGGGAGGCAGAGGCAGGCAGATCTCTTTGAGTTCGAGGCCAGCCTGGTCTACAGAGAGAGTTCCAGGATAGGCACCAAAACAACACAGAGAAACCCTGTCTCGAAAACAGAAGAAGAAGAAGGAGGAGAAGGAGAAGGAGAAAGAGGAGGAGAAGGAGAAGTTGTTTAGCAGGATAGAGTGATTGGGGCTGGGGGGATGTGGCCATCAGACTGAGAGATATATAGTGTTGATACCTAGAGATTATTCAGCTGTGATCCATAACATGTGCTGATAATAGAAAGGATGATAGATGACCTCCCGTTAGTAAGGCTGTGTCCTTGTCTCTAAGAAGCAGGCAGCTAAGAGGTATGAGCATTGTAAGCAGAACAACAGGACGATTGTTAGCAAAATCTTGGTGGAAGGGACAAACTGTGGGCAACAGGGAACTATGTGTTTGCTTGTATGCTTATATTTATTATTTGTGTGTTTACATGTGTATGGAGGTCAGAGGACAACTTCATGGAATCGGTTCTCTCCTTCTACCTTTATGTGGGTTCCAGGGGTGGAACTCACGTCGCCAGGTCTGCTTAGCAAATGCCTTTACACATCAAGGCCAGTCTAGCGTCAGCTTGCTGTCTAGCCCAGGATGACCCTTGGCTTCTGCTGCCCCTGCCTCCACCTCCCAAGTGCTGGAATTACAGGCGTGTGTCACCATACCTCTGCATGGCAGGCAAGCACTCTTCCACCTGAGTTACATCCATCCCCAGCTTGGAATCTTTTGGGATCTCATTGTTATCTCTTGGCATGGCCAGGGAAGTCAGGCTCTGGATGCTGCCAAGGTTTTCAATGTGTTTTCTTCCTTCTATTGGGGCAAATTGCTTTGATTCCTAGCAACATACTCACTGTCGAAATAATTGAGTTTCAGGAGCCAAGCAAGGAGCTGGGTGCCTTTAGCTGGGACTGGATGGTGGCATAGCTAGACGTCTTGGCTCTGTGTCTGAAGTAACTGATTACTTTAGTCTGTATCATACAGGTCTGATCGAGAACGTCCCAGGTAATTTTTTTATGTGGTGTTACTAAAATGGAGACCAAATGGGAGTGCTTTTATGTATTCTTGTTGTTTTGTATTTTTGAGACAAGGTCTCATTCTGTAGCCCAGGTGAGCCTGGAGCTCACTGTATAAACCACGCTGGCCTCAAACTCATGCCAACCCTCCCTCAGCAGCCTCCTGAGTGCTAGAATTACAGGCATGGCTCATCAAGCCTCTTGAAAACGGTTTTACTAAAAGGGAGGAGTACTCAGAATGAAGTTCATTGAGGAGAATGATGAATTAGACTGCCCGAAATAAGCATCCGTACAGGCATAAAAAATGGCTATGATTGGGGAAATGTAATAGAAAGACTTGGGGTGTAGGCTGAGCAAGTATTCTGCAGCAGTGCAGATTGGTAGTTGGA